>MU187106.1:13265-79463 GCA_016904865.1 Pissodes strobi
GTCTAGAATTCTCCGCAAAATCCAAATATGCAATAATATATAGGGTGTTCCATTTAAAAAAATAAAACTTTGTTTAATCCCGCATTTGTGGAACACCCTGTATACAACTGTGCTATGCCACAAAAAACTTCACATCATACCCTTTAGTTTTTGTATTTGACATTTTTTTCTAAAACGTCAATTGAAAAAGTTAAAGGGGGGTTCCATTTATAGTGAAACACCCGGTACAGTGAATTTCATAAATATGTATGACACTTTCATAATATATTAAAATTCGACTGACACCACATAAAACATTTTGCAATATATTTATGAAATCGACTGTATACATATTTGACTGAAACATGATTAAATTAATAAATAAATTATAATAAAAAAATATAATCTATTTATTTTTCTATAAAAATATCGAGAAAAAGATAAATTATACAGGTGTTAAAAATTATACATAATACAAAAAGGATTTCCATTCGTAAGTTCAGTTAATTTCCTGGATCTGATGTGACAGTTTCGTTGATTTTTATTATTTTAGGTGAGAGAGGCGATTCTGGCGATTCTAAAGATCCATTTCCCTAAAATAAAATTCTAATTTTAGATCGGTAAGATTTTTTTATAAATATATAAGTACGCAGCCAACATTACCAACTTCTGATTTTCTGCATGAAAATAAAAGATTTTATTTCATAAAAGATATACATTTTTACTTACTTGCAACTTCTTAATCCCCCTTTTCAGAGAAATCTTGTCCCCAATGTTGCCATTAACCAACACCTCTACCTGCGCATCTGTTAGAAGCTCTACGATTTACCAAATCGTCAATTTTCTGTTCTAAAAACAATGATCGTTGAGAACCAATATAAAATGTCAAAATAAGTAGACTTTGTCATATAAACATGTATCGAAATCCAAACGGTTTTCGATAAACAGGGTGTTGAAAGTTTTAATAAAAAAAAATTTTTTTACCACTTACTTAAAAGTATTTTTGTTGATTTTAATGAAAGATGGAGTATTTGTTTTTTGCAAATAAGGAGGTACCGACTAGATAAAGTTAATGGAAACGAGTATATGTGTACCTAATGGAAAAGTACCAGAGTTCTTCCTAATACATATGTATTTGAAACAAAAACATAGAAGATTGACTGAACCCAACCCTTTATTTCAATTAATCCATTACAAAGCTAATCGAAACGGGTATAGGTTTCATTAGAAAATATGCACTTACCGTACAGTAAGGAATTTGTCCATCATTATTCAGGCTGATAAGTCACAGGTTACACATTAAAATTTACTTCGTATCCACTTGTTTCCTTATTATTTAAACTGGACACACCAGCGAATAATATGGATGTAGCTGCATGAACGCCTAAACATCATGATGAACTAAATATGTACTTTTAAATCGCCGGCGCACGGCGCACGCGTTGCGGCCATATTAAAATCGTACGCCGAGTATGGGGAATCTTGTAACAAACATTTATTATATTCGATTAGCCTTCAAAATGATTGGAGCAAATATTTTAAATAGTTCCCTAAACTCTAAAGGTGCATACAAATTTTTAGATTTCAGCTAATCATTGACGCATTTAAGCAAAATTATGATAAATTGATTAATATGAACTATTTGATTTAAGAAATTCGACCTTTTCATTCAAACAGTATTGTTCAAACATGTGATAGATTGATATCAAATATGCGAAATTCGTTAAATCAAGTGATTCGTGATAAATTTAATTAAACAGGTACTTAAGTCAATTAAACATAGGTCAACTACACGATATATTTGTCTTCGCATGATGCTTTTTTTTTTCTGGGTACAACCTGATTTTTGATAAAGTGTAAATCAGATTGCAAGTATGGAGCCAAACATTTGTTTCATTTAATCAAAGGTTCTAGATATTTACCGTTACAATACAGGAATAATGTGGATAAAGTAAAACAGAGAAATACTTTTTTACCAACCCTGAAACCATAATGATTGGAATGCTGGGTGATAAAAGGAAACAACAAGAGTTGCGCTTGAGACGTATTTTAAAATGCCGAAACGGGGATGCAGAAATTCGTGAATTTCAATGCTAGCGTCTATATCAAACTAATTGATTGACAAAGTATTGAAATCACAGAACCACCATTGACCGAAAGTATTGCCGAAGAAAACCTTAAAGAAATGCCACACTCAAGCGGTAGAACGACCGACACATAAAAATAGTAACTGAATCATCTTCGGCAGTATGTGCATGGCAGCACGTCTAGGAACGGCTTGATATGTGCATACATTTCTTCCAGGAAAGCCGTGCCAAATATGGAGACCATAGTTAAAAAGTAGATATTATTTTGTGGAAAATTGAGGAAATTAAGCCGGCCGGGAGAAGAGGGAGGGAGGGTGGAATCCGATTTGCAGCCACCTCCTCATATCGGTTTCTGAGATGTTTTTTTTATAGCTATATAAAGAAAAACATGCGAAAAGCTGAAATAGAAAATATAATTTTTTTCGTCATTTTGATTAAGTTTGATTGGAAAAAGGGACCTCTTAACTTCAATATAAAAAAAATAAAAATTACCACTATTTTTGGTAAGTGAAAAGACAGCTATTCCACACCCAGGCCATCTAAAAATTTCGGAAATAATTTTTCGCCATATGAACATGCTTCGCCCTAATAGGCATATCTCCAGTTTTCTAACAATAGTTTTAATATTTTTTTACAAAAAAATCTCAAATTACAATTATATTGGATTCAATAGATTTTGTCTAAAACATTCCATTAACTTCTAAAGTAAAAAAATAAGGTAAAAAATTAAATATTAACCGCGCCAAATGATATGATTCTGGACAGGGCTATAGATAAGCGGGGGGAGGGGTTAGGGAGGTTTGACCCCCCCCCCCTCTATGGATCCATACAAATTTTGCCTCCCGCGACTCTACGGGACTTTTTTAAACTTAATTCGCCCCCACCATGAAGAACGCCTAAAGTTCATATGGGAGCTTGACTTTCAATTAAGTCCGGGAAGGTAGCACCTGTGACCGGTTTCGACTTTGCAGGTCTCGTCAGGCACACTTTTCGAATCGAATTGAAAAAGAAGCCTCCATATGAATCAACGCTGTTGGAAATCAGCGGTAATATGCTAAATTGGATTAGGGTTCTGCAGACTATGCTGCTAGGACTTTCAAAAATATTAAGTAATGTTTTTGAAATTAATTTCTATTGTATCCATTTTGTAATTAGTATATACTCGATAGTACTAAACTTAACTTTGCTTTTGCACTTTTATTTATACAACATAAAGATCAAGAAAGTCTATATAAAGTATATTACATAATATCATCGAAACCGTTTGGGACCCACTGGAAAAAAACAATCGAGTTTTATCGCGACTACTTGATCTCTGTAAAGCGCTACTGTTCTTTATGCACACCGCGCTGAGGCAACCCTCAACCTTATTCTTTTATACATTAAACGACAACAATGTAAATAGGATTCCTAATGTTATTATTATCTCCGTAATGAACGTTGGGAATCTGCCTGTCGGATCTCCTTTGATTTCGTCGTTATTACAGCGCGAAATCGACCTGCTATACCGTTGTTTAAACAACGGCTGTACCTGAAGCTTTTAACAATAAAGTTTACAAATAATGCGACCAATAGAATCAGTACATCATATTTTTCCTCCTAATTTCCTTTCTGATAGGTCGATATCAGAATCTTTAAATTAACGAGCAAATTTATTCGACTTTTTGACTGCATTGTATAACTTATTCGAGCTTCGTATGTAGCGTTTAGTATCCCATGTATTACAAGATTACTTGATTATATACATATTTCCTATCATTTTGGCGAAAGTAGGCACATTCTATGAAGACACAGCATAATGTTAATTTGCCTAAGTTAAATCCATGCAAACCGAGTGTTTCTGGAAAAGCGTAAAACAGTTTTTCTTGTGCCATTAGGAAATTGCCTTTGCATGCTTCAATTGTTTTTTTCAAAATGCGCAGCGTTAAACGCTTCCCTACTGCGTCCAAAACAATTAAAACAAAAGAAGCGTTAACTTGTTCCACTTGAGAAGTTTTCCTGAAAAGTGTTACTCTTTTGTTTTTTCCATGCCAGTGGGGAGCAACTTTTCATTCTTGCGTCATGGGAGGTCCCGATTGTTTACGTTAATTGAAATGACAGGACATTAAGTAAATTACGACGGAGCGGGCGGCGCTTAATCCCAAATTTCTGTGCTTAAGATCGAATGTTTATGTAGGAGATTTCTCTTAAAATTACGAAATGCCTATAAACCGCGTCTTAATTTAGATTTATTTATATACATGCAACAATGTAGGATGTGCCAATCATTACCAGAGGCTTGCCTTCCTTCGGTCTAAATAATGAGCAATTAATTCATTTTGTAAGCGAATAGTAACTTTTCCCGCAACTCGATATAACTAATTCACCTTGCTCCCTATCTTAAGATATACCTTTGCAATTTAATAAAACAATTCAAATGACCATTACATGAAGCCCATATTCACTGAGAGAGAAAGCGTTGATATCTGATCCTACCATCAATTTATATAAAAACCTACTAAAATCAGATTTGTTCGTGTCCCATACGCATTTCAAATATTAAACTGAAAATAAATGTTATATAATAAATCAATATTTAATAATATTCAACATTACATTTGAGTGCTAAACATAGGCTGCGAACGACACTTTCAATAATTCGCATTATGCATTTGAAATTTATAAAATTGTTTTGTTCACTGATGGGATTAAATTTTTATTTATTTTTTCTCAGTGGTTAGGTTCTCGGTGAAAGTGCTTTTATCAGTAGACAGTTTAATGCCTAATTACTAAAATAAGGCAGCAAATATCAATTATTTGAATGTTTTGTCAACACATACATACTTATATACTTTTTTAAATCGTTTGTTTAATTTACATCAAATTATAGATAAATATCGAAAATGCAAAATAGTGTAATACGATTAATTATTTATCTTACTATAATATACATACAGATATATAAAAATTATAAATAATTGTTATTGATGTGTCCTTGTTGTTAAAAGTAAATTATTATTATTGTCCATCACGCATGAATAACTATTATGTACGAAAACCTGCAATATTCGCTATGCGCCAGATCCTTTAAGTGTATCTGGATCTGGCGAACCCTGTAGTATTTTTATGTATTACCAAATACGATAAGGGGTCAATTTGGGTCGCTCTAGCGCCCAAAAAGTCACGAGGGACGACAAAACTGAGCCAGTTCGATAGGGAATTTCTAGGAGGAAAACTTTCTAAAGAATTCTCTGTTTCGAAAATGTCTGAAAATGGACTTTTCAGAGAAAATGTTAACACTTCGATTTCTAGGTCAAAAAATTAAGGTTTAATTTTTTTCTCGACAAACATATTTTTTTAAGAAAAAGACGATTACTTGATGGAAATCTGCCTTTTATACAGGATGAGATAGTTGGTTTTAAACTTTTCGCCATTCCGAGTTTTGACACAACACGTCACCACTTAATATTTGATCACTGGGAAACGGAATAATCTGAAGCAACCAAGTTTTCCTACATAAAAGATAGGGGATGTGGGCAGAACATACCAAAAAATCGCATCGATCTGTTGGAAAGTGTCGATTTGGTGTTTTTTTATGTATTTTCAGTTAGAGAAATGTACTTTAAGCTGCTGACATACAACCGCGAACAAGCTTCATATCTTACACTACTAATTGGAGTTCTCCCAATTCTTCCTCTGCTAATTTTATTTCATTTAATACGATTGGATCCTCTATATATTTCTTCAGACTAGTCACTTCAATTATTTCAGTTCGACTACAAGCTGCAATACATTGAAATCTTCAAAATATTGAGCACATGAGGACACAGCTTTTGAACAATGATCTGCAAACTCACAATAAAAGTCAACATATTCTTGTCTGATGTGCATAGCAATATAGCATAATAATAATTGGCTAAATTCATCTTGTGACTTTTTCACATACTCATCCAATTCACTGTTTACTGATGGCATCATAACTGTTAATACATATAATTGAAAGCGTTTGAATGATTCTAAGTAACAATGCTCCTTATAAACACAAAATCGAAATTCTCCTCTTATTTAGGAAATTGATGATAAGGGGATGATATAAATTTTATCATTATCTTCATTATAATTATATTGTCAAAGAAGATTTTTGGGACGCTTCCCATCACGTGTCGCAGAGTTTATTTGCTTGTGGTGATCCTCTTTGCTCTTTCAGGTTGCGTAGCTCAGATGGTGATGGATAGAATAATAACTCGCTGAGTTCGAAGCAAATGTACGTATATTGATGCCCAGGTTTACTATAAATTGACGTGTGCACCTATGTTGATAAGCGCGTTTAATTATAATTTACCAGAAGAGCGTCAAGCGCATGACCATTAGTTGAGGACTGGTTGGACGCGACCTATTTGGTTCCCTTGAGGCAATTTGAGGTCCCCTTGAAAGAACTTTTAGTTTATGTTGAATTTAAGAGATCTAATTCGTTTACCTTGTATTGGTATGCTTAATTCGGTTTCACTTTAATTTAGGTTCACTTTACTTTGCCTAACTTTGTTTACTTTTTCACTGACGTAACTTAGGGAGGTCTGAACTTGATGCCAGTAAGCGTTTGCCGTTGAGGTCTTACGAACTGAACCAAGACTGGAGGGTCTGAACTTGTTACCAGTAAGCGTTTGCCGTTGAGGTACTACGAACTGGACCAAGTTGTTGTTTACTCGGTTTGCACGTTCTTTTATACTAAAATTTGTTGAAGGTTTACTGATTTTTAAAACATGTTTAGATAATATGTATAATATTTATCTTTCAACATCAAGTATCAAGTTCAAACTTTAGACTGAGTGTTCTTTTTTATATACTAGAATCTTTTAGTTAACACATTCCCCCCTCTACAAGCATTGGCCACCAATGCTGAAAAGCATCTTTTGGAATAAAAGTTAAAAATTCATCGTTAATGAAGATAAAAAAAGATATCTCTAATAAATAAAGCTTTTTACCGAATTCCTAAAAATTATTTTTTAGAGATTCAAAAACTCATTTCTGTGTGAGTATAAAAAGAATGGAGCTTGCCTAATTATTAACGAGTTGTCCTCAATGTTCGAATAGTCATATCGGTCCTTACATAATTAAATTTAAGTTATATTTTAAGCACTTTAATCTTAGTTCTGGCTATGGTTTAGTTCGGTCCTGGATTTCGGCCAATGGTCACCCATCTTACTCCTACTTGGTTCAGGATATTTGCTGTGGGTCTCCATTTGGCTGCTATTTGGGCTCCATCTGACCGAATTTTGGGCCGCCATTGAATAGTACTCCATATACATGTAAAAAATATAAACAAACCATGAGGAATCAATATTAACACCTAATTCTTATCCTAACGTTTTCCATTGACTCGATTTTTAATAATTTCCAGTAAATTATTCGTTAATATAAGTATGCATATACATATTTTTTTCTCTTTTTTCTTTAATTACCGACTTATAGAAAATATACCAATTTTCATCATCTGAAAGCATTATGTTATTTTGTCATTCAATATTTTATAGTTATCATTATTAGAAAAGTCGGCAATTATGCTTCAAAATTATAATTTTCATTGAATCATAAAGTATATATTAAATGGTTATCTCACGACTGTGTTAAAAATTTGAAAGAATTATAATATATCCGAACTTAAATATTTTTTATATTTATTGTTATCAGAACAATCGGTCATTAAGCTTTAATGAGATTATGTGTTTTTCTTACAGCTATGTTTAAAAATACGTTTAACATTAATTCGTCGATATACTTTAATCGCTTATCATGTGTGATCGTTATATTGTCGTTGCATTAGCGTGTTCTAATTTCTCGACATTTGAAGTTCTCCGGTGGTCGCGTCATTTGGTTTTGTTATTTTTGGTGGATTTTGTTTCTGTTGAACATAAAACATTAATTAGCACGCTTGCTGACTGTTTGTGATTATATAACATCGATTTCTTGATCTCATTAATAGTAAATATTGCCGGGATTGTATAGAACATCGGATATTTAAAAAATATAAGTGTTATTTACACCTTTTGACTGTCATCAATTATATGAATTTTAATGATGATTGGATTTGGATATTAGTATTTTTAATTATTATTATACCTCCCAGAGTATGTGAATTTTCTAAGAAGGATAATAATTGACTTTCGGTGTAACTTAAGCTGCTTAGTAGGCACTAATTTTTAATAGTTTTGTTTTACTTATGCTTTATATTAGCGAGATCGATGCTGATGACTGCTGGGTTGGTTTGAATGTATATTTATACATACATATATATTACGACTGTAATATGATATCTTCTATAATTGGTTCATGTCCTATGATTCCTTAATCCGTCTTTCTTTAATCTATGTTTCCTTATTCTATCCATGATTCTTTATTCTATCTTTATGTTGGCTCATTCTTATATAAATTTACTAGGTCTAAGTTTTCTTCTATCAACGTATATGCTATTTATTCTGTTATTTCTATGTTTCTATACTTTAAGTATACTTATTTTATTTCTTTATCTTTTCTATAATTCCTTATTTATGTTGACTTATTTTTAATCTTTTAATGTTTTATCTATTTCTACGTATTGTATCTGCAGATACTTTTGTGATGTTTTTCTCTAATTTTGATTTCCTCCATATAATACTTATCACTGCTACCTGGCTTCATGTGCCATGCTACTTCAACTTTCTTACTCTTATTTCCTTCCTATTATAACGCTTTTTAGTTTAATATCTTCTGTTATACTGTATATTTTTGCTTATAAACTTTATATATATCCATATATAAATTCTAATTTCATCTCCTAGGCCCTCATGTTGTCCGAGTGTCTGACTTATGGTCTTCCCTGTAAGGTGCTTATCTGAGACAGTTGGCTACAAGTGCTACAACATTCCCTAAACGACCTGTATATAATTTTGCTTTCCAGCTTCTCCTTTATTTTGGTTCAATATTATAACTCTGTTTCTTCTATCTCTATTTTACTCTCTAATTTCTCTTTTATTTAAATTCGTACGTCTTTTTACTATGACTTTCCCAGTAAGGTACTATCGTTAACACTTGCAATTAAAATTTTAACTTTTTCCTCCAGTTGCCCATATCTCAATTTCTCCTTTTGTTTCTTTAATGCCTACGTGTTTTTACAATGATTTTCCCAATATGGTACCTATCTTTAACACTTGCAATTCCAATTAAAACCTCCTAGTGATTTATACCTCCAAAAAAAATAAATTTCGAACGCCTATGTTTCTTTTTCCCTCTAAGAATTTCCCAGTTAGGTACTTATCGTGAACATTTGCGTTCATTATCTCAGTGTTTCTTATTTTGCCCCTAAAATTGCTAATACTTAGTCTTTCCTCGAAATGTTCTTCTTTTTCCTTGTTTCTAATTTCATTATCCCCATTTTCTTGGCTATTTTGTTTATTTTTTCCCCCCTAGTTTACCGCTCTCTTTGTTCTTCTTCTTGGTCTCCTTCCATTCGTCTACTTCTTCCCTTGGTTCAGTTCGAAGTTGTATTGTTTCTTTATAGTTAGTTTCTGGTTACTTCTTGATTAGTTTTTGGTTTCCTCGTATTTACATTTTTTTTTGTTTTGATTACCTATTTTCTGATTTTTTTCATAAAAGTATTTACTTAGTTTCTGTTGCAGTATGTATGTGTTTTGAACTTATAATTTTAGGCTATTTTTTACACCAAAAATTACTAGTTCTACGCTTCTCTTTTTGTCTATAATTGCACCATTCATATTTTTTGTTTGCGTCTTTTTTTTTTCTCATATTTTGTCATTGTCTCTTTTGTTTCTTGTATGCTTAGCTGAAAATTCACATTTATTATGATCCTCTTTGTCTTCTTGCCTTTTGATATTTAACTGGTGATGCCTTGGTCCAAGGATCCATCGTATGAGTGTCTTTGGTCTTAACTTGTTTTATTAATTTTTCTTTGATTTTGATGGTGTGAGGTAGGGTCAGATTGATTCTTAGAACCACGATCTTATATTCGGTAATGGATTTAAGTAAACGACAATAACTCATAACTCCATCAAAATGTCACAGGACAGGTTTCCCAATGAATCTCAAAAATAACTTTGAATCCCAATGAATCTCAAAAAGAATTGGTAGTGAAAACTACTTCGTTGCCCAACACAGAGACAAGATTTAAAGAATTATCTCGGCCTTATGATGAATATCATATTTTCTTAAAAAGACAATAATTGATGCTTCAAAATGTTCCCATGGGGCACTATGGCGGCGTAGCGGATAAAGGTTTTATAGAGATTGACAAATATTATCTTTCAAGTGGAACAAGGATCTGGCTGGACGAAGCTTATCTCTTTCTATTGGTGATGCCGCCGAAACCGGATCTTGTTCCGGTATCCAACGGATCCAGCCTATATTTCAAATATCTGGTTTGGCCGGATTTTATTGTGGAGGAAATCCGGTAAATCCGGTTTGGCCGGATTTTGTACTAGATCCGGCCGGAACCGAGTCTCAAAATTAATTAGCAATTGATAAAAGTCAATGGTAAGAAAGTAGAGTTGTTTATTTCATCAAAACGAAACCATACCAAAACTCTAAAACAAATGACACAACATAGCACTATAAAATAATAATATACTCTTTGTATGTAATCATTTAACATTATACGTACAAATTTTTTAATATTTATAATTTATATTCGCTTCATCTAAAAAATTTTAATTTCGGTGGTGTTCCTAATCTGCAAATTCTATGCTGACACGTTTTTTCGGGCCCGATCGGTAAGCAATATATTGCTGTTGCTAGCAATTAAAGTTACAATAAAAATCCATGATAGAAACCATTGAAGAATAAACGCAGACGGGCAAAAAATTTACCATCCATTAACAAAAAAGCAGGAAATAATTATCAACATTTTTCATGCATTAAGATTCGGTTCCGTTACGGTATCCATCCAAAACATTGCCATAGCCGAAAGTTCTTCTTTAGGCTCTGACATTCCCATTACTTCCGGTAGGCTCCAGTATCCGGTACTTTCAAAAAGTGGATCAGGCGACATCAGTTCTTTTAATGCATTATGGGAAATTTCAATGTCTTCCAATATTTTGGTATGAAGTTTGAATTAAAATATGTAGATTTATATATTTAATTGCCTGCAATCTCATTAAAAACTGTTTTTGAAGCCGGGAAAATGGGTTAAAAAAAATCGGAAAATGTGCTAATTTTTTGGTGATTAGAGACTCAGTTAGAGACAGTCTCTGGTGGATTTTATGGCAGGTTTCGAGGTAAAATTTTGCTTTTTGCATAGCGATGCGTATAGTTTTTGTCGTAAGTAAATCATTTCTTTGCCTGAAATCTCATTTAAAACGACTTGAAGACTAGAAAATGAGCCAGGATCAGAGAATTTGAACATTTTCAAGTAATTAGCAGCGATTTCTGCTGATTCTATATATGGGACGTAATTCTCGAGTCTTGTAAGAAACTGAAAAAGATGCATACCTAACTACTATGGTCAAGTCCAGGTAGTATTGGTCCTTTTAGGCTTAAACACAACATTACTTCCATATTTTAGTTACAAAAAGAATTATTACTTAAAGGAGAATTTTATTTAAGATATTAATAATTGAAACAATACCAGTAATTCATTTTAAACAAATGTTACGTTTTTGTTATTTAATAAAGATTAGCACGTTTGTTGCGTTTAGTGAAAACATGTTTTTTTTCTCAAAATAAAAATTCAATTTATTTTGGTAACCCTCCAGCCTCCATACCCTCCTTCCTTCGCCCCAAGGTAGCCATCTTGAAGTAGGGCGACTACAGTTTCCTGGACGTTGGGCGACATGTCCGGCCTAGTTTTCATTTTCCTCCACACTTGCTTTTTCACGTATTCCAGGTGCTTGTTTTTCCGATAGCGATACCCTGAGCAAAGTTTTCGTTGTAGTAACTTTGTCCAGAATTTGATAATTGATTTTGTGTTCAGGACAGAGATATTTCCGTTTATTATTGGCAGTATAGTTACACCCATTAAAAATCTTTGTCTTCATGTCAAAGACATATTTTAACCTGTCGTAAGCCTGTGGCTGTGTTTTTTGCATCGTATGATTTCGTTGTTCTGGTTCCTTGAAACACCATGTGTTCGTTAAAACAAAAGCACTTGTTAAAGCAGGCGAAATCGAACAATTTATTTTTTTTTCTTAGAGATATTTCCATGTAAAGTGTTATCTGGATCACCCATAAAGATGCATGTTGCCCCGGTGACATTTTTCGCGAATTATATTTTCGATTTTTTTTTGCTCGGTAAATAATTCACTGGGTACGTACTTCTTGGATTCAGTCACCCACTGCGTCTATTACCGCAATGAAGAAACTCATTTAAAATTTATCCGATAATTGTCTGACCATTTAAACTCAACATGTCCTCACAAAATTCTAATCTGCTACCTAGCCCTCAAGTTCTTCGTGAGTCTGGACTTTATATACAACGTGAAACTCCTTTGGTTTGACAAAAGGGGGACTAGATCGTTATACCAAATTGTTTACTAAAATGTTTTGCAATCCTGGATTACTAATTCTTGCTATTGGTATCATTACAATAGACCATAAGATAAGATAAGCCTATCCATAAAAAAGATGATCTCGCCCTACGTAGTTTGGCTCAACTCAACTTTGAATAGAAGCTTAACCAAACACGCACAATGTCAAGTGCACCACAATACGAAATACCCATTTTTCCTGCCCTTGGCATTATTAACTTTGATTTGCTAGACCAAACCCAAACTGAGAACATAACCCAAATTAAATCCAATCCTCTTAATATAAGAGCTATCAGTTAACTTCGTCTGGTGAGTTTATTTAAATACTTTTTTCTACAACCACTAGTGTCTTAAAATACCTACTTTAAGGCACTAGTGTTAAAAGTAAAATGTCAATTTTTTCAAAAAAAAACGTCAAAAAACGTTTCTTTTTTATTTATTTACACTACTTATATTAATAGTACAATCTGAACAACTTGAAAAATGAATTCCTTCCTCAATTCTGCTGATCTTCGTGGTTGAGGAGGATTAAACATAAACAACAGCATGTCCAGCTGATGTTGATGCATCATCGGCTGATGTTGTTTGTACTGTAAGCAATTTTCGATCAACAGAATTTTCATAAAACCTCTAAACTATCATTTTCGACGCCTCTGTAGAGCAAAGAAAGTAAGTTTTTCCCGCTCCCTAATTAGGGACCGGGAAAAGTTTTCCCGCTCCCTAATTTTAAGTGCTAAATTTGCAGTTATTTAGTCACAAAATAAGCATAAACTATAATAAATTGAGTTAAAATTATACAGCGATGCAGTCTACAAGATTAATCTAGTACATTTTAGCGTCAATAGTCTAATTTTAAGTAAAATTATTTTATTTATTCTGACCTTACTTGTCACAAATACTTCAAAATTAGCTGCCTATTTAATTACATAACAAAGCATACAAACACATTTCCATTGCAACGCTTGATGAATATTTGATAAATACCTGTGTCTTGCTTGTCTTGCAAGTTTGACGTTTGCTTACATTTTATACAAAATGTATTATGACATGATTTTGGATACGTAGAATTATAATAATTTTACATTTATGTTTTGATTTCAGAGAGGTATTATGAAAAATATCGTTCATTACACGTCCAGAAACAGCTTTTCCTGTGCTTGCACGACTTCAGGTGTTCGGCTACGCCTCACACCAGAAACTGTCGTGCGCGCACCGGAAAAGCCTAGTTTCCGGACTGGTAATGAAATATACTATTTTATTTTCCAAGGAATCCACGATGTACCCTTTTGTAACGGTTGAGGATTTCCATCCCCCATGCCGCTTATTTGTCGTGAAATTTGCTTCAGATCGGTAAGTAAGCTCACAGAGGGACGGCGAAAGCAATGCCCCCGTATAGAGTATTGAATTTGGAAGTTGCAGAAATCTTGTTATAGCAGCAGGAAATTTTCCGAACGTATTAATTCCGCTCGGATTTCTGGTACATTTACCTTTTTCATATTTTAGGAAAAGCCGCCGATGTCCAACATCTGCTAGACAAAGGTCAGTATATATTCAGTAAAAATCCAAATAATTTTTTTCAACGATAGTGAAATTTCATGGCACCTTGATTTTGGTATCTGATATTTTAATAACTAATGAAGTCTACATATCTTCCACATTGTCAAGAGTCAACTGACAAGGCTCCTCCCTGCGGCAGGCACCAAATATTCCTACAATCGCAGCTACTTTCATCAGAAGGTACTCATTGTCCGGTGCGCACTTCAAAAACTGTTCAATTCGTCCCTAGTAAAATGTTTGATTCCTTGGCCTGATAACCCTCTCCTTGACGCTTCAAGTAGGCAATCAGTTTAAAATGTTTGCTGATATCTACGTCGTTATTCACACGTAGCATAGCTTTGATCATTGAATAATGGGACCAAAGAGAAGATGACTTCCATACCTTTGCCTCTTCCTCAAAATAGGCCAGAAAGATGTTTTCGGAATACTTTCCAGGAACGCTTTTGTTCTCACACGATTTTATAAATTTATTATGAGCAATCTCATATTGAATTCTTGATTTTCGTGGCAGTAAATCCAATGTAGCTCTGTTAGCAGCTTCTTCTATATCTTTAAGTGGATCGATTTCTTATATTTCTTGCATTTTTGGCAAATCACAACAGCTAGCGCTAGCGTTTTAATAAAACTGACAGAACCTTTTAAATTTTAAATTTTTCTGTAAACAAATCAGCCAACAATGATGGTTGCTAATTTTTATTGACAAAATGTGAACTTCGACAATTTAATATAAATATTTGATGCTATTAGAAACTCCCTGGATGTAAACATTTAATTTTTAATTATTGTATGCTTTTTATTGCCGTGTGTAGAAAAAATATTGTATGATATTTGTGTTAAAAGTATTTTTAAAGCACTCATGTGGTTTCCACATGTGTGCCTTAAAAATTTACTTTTAACACTTATATCATAAATAACTATTAATAACATTTTTTAGCCTCTCTTTATTTTTAATCCAGCAAGAGAACCTCAATGCAATTATGCAAAGCAATTTATTAAAATCATACCTTTTGCATTATAAAGGTGAAAGTATCCATACTGACAAATTATTATCCTAAATCAAAATGAGACTGTCTGCCTAAATTATTTCTCTTTAACTAATCTAATATTACCTACTTCTTTGTTTCTTTTGGTCCAAAAATAAATTTATTTCTTCAAGAAAAATAAACATAAGGTAATAAACACATGTCTATCTATCACCACAATTTTCTACCAAGGGACTTTGACTACTGTCAGAAGAATAATGATGATATCTTAAAATTATTATTATTAAATATGATATCATTAAATTTCGCCCCTTGCCTAATAGAATTTTTAAGCAATGTTGGTGATCAATCAATCAATAAAGTTTCTCACTCTCTACATGAAGAGAATTTTTAATCCTCATCCTATGAGTGATCTATCAATAGATTCTAGATAAATTTTAATGAAGTTGCTCTTCCTCCCAAACACCTCCATAATGAATAATAATTTAGAAAAGTCCTAAGAAGTAAATAAATTTGTATTTATTTCAGTTCCTTATTATCGTTAAAAGTTAAAATAAAATTATCGTTTATCTCAGTCGAAATAATTTTCAAGAAACGGCAGACGCATCTTGCCTCGGCGTCTTCCACGGCTCTAACTTTTACTCTGAAAACAGCTGAAAATCTGTTACAGTGGTGGGAGTAAAGGGTGGCTCGGCGTCAGGGGAGGGACTAACCGCGTCGAGGCCTCAAAAACCACGTCGGATTGGCTATATGCTATCTCTCTCTCTAATTTCGACCGAATTCGTTCGGCCCCTCTTTTTCTAGCTTGGAGCTTTTTATATCAAGGTTTCTCTGCTCCAGTCTTCTCTGTCTGACTTGGCGGAGTTGCGTTTTTCTGTCGCTTTTTAAATTGGTTTTCTGGACGCAGGGTCGGATTTTCGTCAGTTAGCATGCAAAAATTAGCCCCGAATTAATTCATTGGTATTTTTCTCAATTACAAAACTTTTTCGGTTTATGGAAATGTAGCAAAAGATCCCCGACAAGGTTTAATAAATTTACTCTTCATATTTTATTTTATTTTATAGTTTTGCGTCTAAAGCTCGATTATTATTTTATGAAGTTAAGACAACTGTTTCGCTCACGAACACCTCCCAGATGAAGGGCAATTTAGTAAGTAATGAACGTGTACATTAGACCACCAATTGGGCCCGTTGTGCCCTCAGCCCATAATAATAGTAGCAGTCACTTACTCGTTTAATATGCCAATTGCTAATTTAGGAGATGTTAGACAGGAAAAACCATTTTGAGAAATTCATTGGGGCTTAAAATTTCTATTCATGTGAAGGGTAGTTTAGTTGGAAGTAAAAAAATTATGCACCCTTTTAATTTAAGCGCATCATATTTTAATAACAATTCTGCAAATCCATTGAGTAGTCAAAAAGCAAACTGGTAGAAGCAGTGATTATGGCGTTTATGCTCACAGTAGGCATGAGTTAATTTTCGTTGGGCAAGTTAAATGGTGTTTATTGAAGAAACTAATTTATTTATCGACTAAAAAAACAGAGATAATTTTAGGTTAGTCAATAATGCAAAGGATACGACCTTACTAAACTGAGCTTCACTTCAGAGGTGTTTGAAAAGAAAAGCACTTTCTTTAAAAAATTCGTTGATAACCTGTATGAATCACTAATAGGGTCATCTGCAAAAAAACAGAGATGGAAAATAGCCTACAGGCCTACACAGTGTATTAGGTAGGTCAACGACACATAACTCTCTCTTATCCTGTCTTTACCAACAATGTATCTCCCTTTCCACTTTCGATCCTCTCGCGCCGGCGCGGCGCCGTGTCACACATTTCTTACGCATCGCACATTTCATAACGTTTACGCCATATGATACATTTTGTAACGCATCGCACATTTCGTAACGTGTCCGTAACGTATTCACCAGCATACTCTCCGGGTACAGTGCGCGTAATGAAGTCAATAATTCGGCAGAGGTGATTTTTGCCCTTAGTCCACATATTTTTCTCGATAATTTTGGAATCCTTACTTCAAGCAATGAATTGCAATTTCATACTCCAAAAATTTGTCACGTTTACCAAATAGTATATGTCTTGAGATTGACGGTGTACTTTAAACTGTTTATAGGACGGCTTTCGTCACTTTGTTTAGTAAAGTTTTAGTGTTACGTGGTATGACGTGATGCCATGCCTTTAATGGTGTGTAGGTTATGTAGCTCAGTTTTGGGATCGATGTACGTCAGGTGAGAAGAGATGATAAAGAAGGCACTTCAATAACAGTGTCTATTGGTCCAAGATTTCATAAATTTACGCTGAATACGATTACTGTCTTTTCGATTGAAGTATACTTTTGAATTGTTTATAGGTCTTTGTTCACTGTTTTTTAATATAGTTTTTGTAAGAGTTGTGTTGTTTTTTATTTATGGTTAGCTTTGACTTAATTCCACTCAGAGTTTACACTGCAATCGAACTACTTGACAGATTCTACTTTGACATTATCTTTCTTAGAACTTTGACAAATTTATCGTAGATTCGACATTTACTATTTTAGGTGGATAACCCCAAGTTCACGCACATGTATGCTGCGAAACTCGGGTTTAGGTAGGACATGGGGTTGCAGGTTAGGACCCTAGGTACATACGTGCTTGCAGGCAACTGGTTTGGGTGAAAAACAAAATCTACCGAACTGATGGTTCGTTGAGTACCTTTATAATAAAATGTGCTGATCGTTGCATGTTTAAGGTTTATAATCGCTTGCATTGACCGCTCGCGTTGTTTCTAATTTGTCTTGAATGTTGACATAATATTTCCCAAGTTCAAGTTCAAACTTAGGACAGGGTGGTATTTACTTAGTAGTCTATGCATTTTAGTAGTTCACAATATTATGTCCCAGGGATTTAAAAGTTTTCTAAATATAGAATCTGAAGCACATTAAGAAAAAAAGTTCTATAACGAACCACTTTTCAGTTTAAAAAGCTTCTGAAAATCTAGAATTCGTGTCACGTTGCATTAGAACTTACCAACAAGTAATAACTTGACGAAGTAAGGCGTCAATATAATGACATGTTACAAACCATTTCACTACTCAGGAGAAATACCACTGCTTATTTCACGTTGCTATTGGTCAGCACGGATCTCATTGGATTGTGAGGTTAAGTAAAGTATTTTGTTAAATGAGATGTGTTTAAATCTTAAAACACCATGTGTGGCCATCCGCTCGCTTCGGTAGCTCTAGGGGTAAATCTGGCAAAAACAAGCCAAAATTAGCTCAAAGCATGTCTAAAATAAGGGAAAATGGTTTTAAAAATGATGATAAAAGTAATGTGAAGCTGATTGGATAATCTTTAAACAATGCTCTGTAGGTATGTGTACCAATAAGTGCTACGATCCTCTTTTTATCTTTTCTGGTTCATGCAACATCTTATTTCAAAAAATTCGTGAGTGTGCTTCTAGGCCCTTTATGAGAATTACGTGTATTGAAACAGGCTGTAACAAAAAGCTTAATCTGCTATTGTAATTAACTCATTATCAAGATCTTTGATAGCCTAAACTTATTGAATTTTACTAATTCCCCCTCTGGATTGGACATATTTAACTGTATCAAAGAGTATATCTCACTTCAACAAACGAACGGCCGTGCTTTGATCTTCAGCGATTTTAAAACATGCACACGTCTCACTTTCATTCACTGCCAGCGCCTATTTTTCTCTTATCTAGTGAATAAAGCCCTCTATTCGTTTCGCTCTAGCTCGAACGCACGTCACTAAGTCCGTCTCTGTCCAGCGTCAGGATTATAAAAGTGTGAAGTGCCAAAGACTCTATTCGTCTCTCTCAGGCCGTCTATTGTAAGGGGACAAATCACACTCTAGTATTTAAAAACTACCCTCCTTTATGACTGTGCCGGGGAGTGGGACGAAGGGTGAATGCCTAATATTCAGAAAAACTGCCGCTCTCGGTTACGGTTAGTCAGTCCAAGTGTGAGAATTCCAAGTGACAGACACTTGCAAAGAAGTTTAGTTCGTCAGCTACACGCGTCTGGATAACTTCAAAAGTTTTCGGACTACTTTCTAGCAATTTTTTTGTTTTATTTTTTTAATCTTAGGACACAGTTTTTTAGTGAATTAGTTAGGTCAATAGTGATTAGTGCGAATAATTAGTTAGCTACAAATGCATTTGCCAGTAAATAATATCAACAAGACTGCCCCAATAATGACCGATGTTTACAATCAGTACTTGGATAGCTTACAGGAGTTCCATGGTGAATTAGTACGCACAGGTAGTCCTGCGGTGCTTTGCAGTGCCTTACCCACACACTGGAGGTCAAACAAAAGTTTACCCATCGCCTTTAAGGTGGTAGCTTTGGACGATGTTCCCGATGGTACAGTTGTGACCATTAAAGCAGGAAACGATGAAAATTATTGTGCTGAATTGAGGAATTATACCGCCGTTATGAAAAACCAAGTTGCTAAATTCAATGATCTGAGATTCGTAGGCAGGAGTGGAAGAGGAAAATCATTTTCCATTACAATCACCATAAGTTGTAACCCGTATTATCAGATTGCCACTTACAACAAGTGTATTAAGGTTACGGTGGACGGACCTAGGGAACCAAGGACCAAGTCGAGTGAGTATTTTGAAATCTTTGTGGAGGAATGCGGTGCATTTTGGGGGTCTTTGTGAGGATATGTGTTAATTTACATACTCCATTGGATATTAGTAACAATTTTTGTGGTATAGTGAAATAAGGGGTGAAATTGTTAGGGACTTAGTAATAATGGTAATCGTGCAATCGCAAAGAGGTGATTTGCATAAATATATGTTTTTAATTCTCAACCATTTTAATTGAAGTGGATCGTCTTTGAATCAATAATTGGTGACATACATGTAACCAATACTTCATTTGGAGAAGATATTGGTCTTGCTCAGTTATACCAGTTACTGTTTCTGATGTATTTTAAATAATTTACATTAACCTTGGTGTATTGTATTTTATAACTGCCTTAGTGCAGATGGGCTCAACAATTATTAACGTTTTTTTTTAATATATAACTCTTTAAAGGTATAGGTATAAAAAAGTTTGGGTTGGAAACAATCTTAAACGCTGTCGTGATAAGAGCTATTACGTAATTTCAACATTAGAGATGAAATTATGCCGACAAATTAAATTAGTCTAAAGTCAACAATGAAGACAACCCCAACATTTATTCTTCTTAATCTATTATTAATTTCTGGACTTACTGCTTATTTATATTTTGGCAGCAGAATTTTAAAATAAACATCCATCACCCTATGAAACTAAATATTTGGCAAAAAAATAATTAGCTATGTTAATTTAAGTATATGTATTTAAGAGTCCTGTATTTATTATTTTTACTATGTACAAGGGGATATTCCAAAGAATATTTTTCTTATCACTAACTGTGTATCGATAATTTATTGGCATTTCTCTAAATTATTCATTGTTTATCATAATTTGAAGCATAAGTACCCTTAATATTTGTGCCATTTTAATGATTTGCTTGATTATTTTAAAAGATTGTCTTTGGTCTTAGAGCTTTGTAAGCAACTATAATGTTGTTTAAATCTTAGCGGTCTTCTATCTAACCTAGATATATTTATTGAATATACTTCACATTTACACAGAGATTTCAAAATTGCGATTTTCTAAAAATATCAGAATATAAAGACATATAAAACGTTAAACGATTCATCATTTGAGAGGTATTAGGGAGTGAAACGCTATTCAATCAGTGTTGGGTATTTATGGTCTCTTAAGTTAAAAGCTTTAATTTTGGAATATTTTTTGAATCAAAACAATTTGCTTCAAAGCAAATGTATAAAATTATATATTTAGCTTTGAGCTATACGAACATTTTTGCGTGTAACATTCCGTAATTGCTGCTCGAAGCATATAGAAAGGATCCAACGCGGATTATAAAAAGATGAAACGCCTCGCGCTTTAGAAAACAAGAATTGTAAATAAAACTTTAATTTCGACAGTAAATCGACCAAACGCCAAGCGCATATGCTGCCAACCAGTTAAAGTCCGATTAAAATAAACATGAAATATTTTACGTTTGTTGACTGAACTTTATATGCCGACAAAACCCACCAAACTATTAAAAGTTTTATTTGTTTATGGCCTAGGCGCATGTTTATGTTGGGTTTAATAGTATTGTTCTGGTTGTTTATTAAACATAACACGCATTAAAATGGTTTACACCCTCCCACGGTTTGTGTTACGAATCTGAATTTTCCAGGCATGTCGTACATTACCATTAGCCAGATGGACGAGATATTGCTGGATGCACAATCATGAGTGATGAATCAATCGTGCTTTTCTGAAAATAATAGTAATGCTAATATGGTCCAATCTAATTCCAATATTTCAAAACGTAGAGTGATTGTACAGGGTGTTCAATTATATTTTGACTCCTATCTATAGCGATAACCGAGGCGAAATCTATAAAAACTTGAAACATACAAGGTGACAATCGGGTGCTTGCTTTTTTTATTTACTTAAATTCTGCTACTTTAAATATGCATACTTTAGGTCTACATTCAGTTGACATTTAAAAATTAAATTACATTGTTAGTAAAAACATTCAACTACGTATTTTTAGTCGGAACAGCCGATATATGTTTTATTAAAGCCTGATTAAAAGAAAATATATGATTTGGTTTAATCAAATTTAAGTGAAATTATTTAGATTCTACAGTGTCTCAAAGTGTGTAAATTTGGTATTTTTAGGGTCAATAATTGAAAGACATTTGAATCTAAAGCATCGGCTATGGTATACAAAGGTGTTTAAAATTCTCCGCAGAATAATATAAGAGGAAATCAGTTCAAAAGATGCAACTTTGTAAATCATTGGACCACATACCACAAGTATCTATACGGGACCATAGGCTATTATTTATATTGTAAAGATAGGGATGAAGATATCAGTCTTCAGTCTCCAATTAATCTTAGAGATGATAAAAATATATTGAAAGTTTAGAATTTGATAAAATTTGTTGACGTTGAAAAACATTTCTAATAATTACCTTTTTTACAGATTTTCAATTTGGATATGGTCTAGGTCTGCCTGGAGCTTTCAATCCGTTCTTCTTTAATACAGGTTGGATCGACACGGTGTATTCATCATATGGTCTGGATTATCTTCGACAGCGGAACAATCCGATGATACCTCCGAATGGACTTCATACACCTCTTGGAAAAGGTAAATTTAGTTCGATCTGGTCTGCTAAGTAGTCTAATTAAAACCCTTCAATATTAGGAGCACTTTGTTAGAATATTTAAATGTTTATTAAGTCAATAAAAACTGTTATAGATTTTTTCTATACGACCTTTATTAAAGAAGGTAGTGCGGAAACGTGACAATCTAATATTTCTTCCATAACACTTTGCCTACTAATTACAGGAGGTAGAAAAACAGAATATAAAATATTTTTTGCCCTTGATGGTCAACGCAAATTAATTAGCTGTTTACCTAGAATATTACAGTTTTGGGATTATTTTCTAATATTAACCTAATGCGATAATTCACGCATTAGACGCATTTTCAACTATAATTAGGCTTTGATGCGTAATAATCCCATTGAATATAAAACGTGCGCCCCTGAAAACTCTCTTTCGGTTTCCGTTGGCGACCAATTCATCCCGATCTATTCAGTCAAATACAGCTTTTAAATCAAGCCCACTTTGATTAAAATCCGAGATCAAAAGAATATTTAATTTCGGTTCACATATGGTCGACTCTCTCGCTCATTGTAATTACTATATTTTAATTGTGGCCTTGTTTGCAGGTCCGGAGTTTTACATGACGGTGCCCCATCCGCCAGCTGCGTTTCCGACGTCGAATTTTTTGCCGACAGTGGCGCCACCTGGGATAGGGGCTGATATATCTAGGATGTCACCTATGGAGGACATGCACCATGCTATGTCCGCAGCGTCTCCTATGGATCAACTATCCTTAAGCCTTTCGCCAATGTCGAGCCAAAGACATACCCCTTCACATCTGGCGCAAGAGAGAAGGATTCATTCTACAGTTGATCAGTGCTCCACAGATCAATCAGATGACGAAGACATCGACGTTGTCAAGTCAGCATTTGTGCCTATCAAGCCAGCTAGCCTCTTACTGCAGGAGACACAAGCTCCAGATTCTACGGTTCAAGATCAAGACAAAGAACCGCTAGTAAAAGTGAAATCCGAACTTAAAGCACCTAGTTCAAAGAGTCTGAGGAATCTTTCAGATCACAGTCCTAATCGAACTAAAATGTTATCACCGCCAGCCATAAACCCTGTAAAATCTGTCTGGCGACCCTATTAGCTAAGGAGCAATATATAAGGCTTATTGCACCGTAAAATTTTTAGTCATAGAAATTACATTAAATTTTATAGGTGCAATCTAGCATAAATAATTTTTTGTTGTTGTTGTTCTGAAATTTTATTTATTTTTTACGTTTTGTTATCTGTATATATGTAGATATGCCGTGTAACATAAATTATGGACATGTTAGTGATTTTTAAAGTCTACTGGTCTGTACTGGAACTTGTGATAGCAGCTGTACACTGTATTTTTAGAAGTTTAGATATTTTTATACTATAAAAACTATGGACGTAAATGGACTTATTGAGCTGATAGTGAAATTAAAATAGCATTCTTTTATACAAGTGGTTTTATTTTTATTAGGTAGTCATAATATTATTAATTCCATGTTTCGGAGATAATGGATTATGAAAAATTATCTACAAACCTAATTAAGTGAATGAGAATTACGTTGTTTGTTTATTTATATACCATCAGATTGTACAACTAAATAGAGAAATTAAATTGGTAATGCGTAAAAAAGGAAAATATTGCGCAATTAGAAAAAAAACTGAAGCAGCCTTGGTAGATCATGGCTGTACCCCTATGAATATATCGGCCCGGCTCTCACTCACTAACACCATGTCAGAATTAAATTTCCCGCCTTGATCATGCGCAGTTCGATTGCGCTTAACCGAAGGCTAAGCTAATATCGGATTAAATTTCATCTGAACAGACGGAATTTAATCAGAGATTAGTTTATTCTTGAGTTAAAAACTTCGATATCATCGGCTATCGCTGCCATTAGACTAATAATGTCTTATATAACCACAAAATTAAAGACATATCTACTAATAAATAATAGTAGGGATAAGAGATAAGCTCATAGAAAATTCATTAAGCCCCAATTTTTTCAGGGAATAGCAAAAAATATATTTGCTATATCTAATTTATAAAATAAACATGAAAATATAGGTAAAGCCTGCTTATATGACAGATATTTATTATAAATAAATAATGCAATGTAATTTAAGCGGTGATTTGTCTCCTTTTTGCTTAGTTTGGGTTAGTTCGGGTGAATTTTGGTTAGCGCTCCTGCTATTATTATTTAGAAAAAAATATATCAAACACCGAATAAGAAAATATCTCTCAAGATTGTAATTAATATACAGATAATAAGGAATGAAAACTAAAATTGCCAGACTCCAATACGAATGCTGCCAAAAACATCCAGTCGGTAACGTCTGGTTAATTTAGCACCGCAGCTTCGGCCATCAACGTATTCGATAATAATGTGGTTTAGTGATACGATTAATAGATGTCTGGAGCATTATTTAGACTCAATGTTGTTTACATATAACTTTATACTTTGTTTCATTCCGATTTTCTTTTACCAGATTCAATGCCGTTTTAGCGACAATTTTAGGTAGGTATACAATTTCAATTTTAAATCAGTTTAATTTTTGTGTAATTTATTAACGTGTATATTAACATCAGTTATTGGTATTATTTCCCGAGAGTCGAAAAATGTGTACGTCCGGCAAAACCGAAAGTTGGCCAGACGATAGATAATGAAAATGTAAGATAGAAAAGTGGAATCCATTTAGATTCTACAGCTTGTCAAAAATTAAAAAAAAAATCATTTTCAAATGTCTATAATCCAAAAACAGGAGGCATAGAACATTATACATAAAAAATTTCTGGCATTATCCACATAATCTAAAAATGTAATCCCTATTTTGCATTACATATATCAAAATTTGTCGTTTCCGATGCTTATTTGCTTTTTGCTATATTTTTAGAAGATAACACGTGAAAACCCTTTATTTAGCATTTTTTCGTAATCCCTCTTCATCTTTCCAGGTATATAGTTCAAAATATAAAAGCACCTGTACGCTACCTACTCTGCAACCAAAGAATTAAAGGAAAGCACAGAAAAAAATAAAATAAAAAGCGGTGTGTGTGCTTAGGACCACACAACAGAAATGAAAACTTCAAAAACCATATTTTTCAGTTTTCCAGTATTAAAATATCGTGTGGTAACGTGTCGTGTCAAAACTGTAAATGGCGAAAAGTTTAAATTCAATTAGGCCTACTATAAAAAGCATCAACATTTCTAAAGTATTCAAGAATTATTTTTACATGGACTCATATGAATAATTCTAAAATGCAAACCTTCATTTTTTTACCTACAAATCGATGATTTTGTATTTTTCCTCAAAAGCCTATTTTCCTGACATTTTCTAAACAGGGAAGCATTAAGAGAATTCATCAGATCATCAAATCATAAAAAAACATTTGACATGCCCCCTGTATTATATTGGATAAAACTCCTTGTATTTAAATCTTTAGTTGAATGAGAAGAGGTTAAAATTGTGATGTTCCTAAAAAAATTGGCCAATATTTAGAATCGCTGAATAATGGCATGGAAGAGCGATAGGAAAAGCTCCCAGCAGGGCTGTATACTTTACTATAGCTACAAGAGGCTGAGTAACTCAATTTCTGAACAAGTATCGCATTTGAATTGGGCGAAATGGACCTCTGAGATGGCCTCCACGAAGCCAACTCACTTTTCCCGTAGGGCCATTTGACAAAAGTAGTTTATAAAAATCAGCCTAGAAATTTAGAAGAAATCCTAACTAGAATACGAAACGAGATTCGCAGACTGAATACGATGAATATTAATTAAAGGCAAACAATTTTAAGAAATCTAAGGAAATGTGTGAAGATGGAAGGACGCCATTTTCGAAAATTTATGCAGTAGCAGTTAGTTATAACTTTTGATATTATAGAAATATTATAATTTAATTTTAATAATAATTAAAATACTTTGCCTTGTGCAGATATTAAGACTTAGATTTTCATATCAATGTAAATTATAATAATAATTTTTCGCTTCTCTTGCTCCTTTACTATCTATATAGATATAGATAAGGTAAAATTTCTTTGGGGTATCGGTAAGGGCTTTTAAATAGAAAGGCTTTTTGAAGCTACTCCAAGCTTTCGAAAATTTTAATTTTCTTCGTCAAGGCTACGATATGGAACATGAGAATAATATAAATATAATATAAATATTGTAATTTATTGCTAACAGCTGTAACTCGAACTCTTCATTAAACATAATTTGGCATAAGGGTTAAATATAATTAATAAAATAAGCTATTACTCCATTTTTGTGTACTGGACGTACGGATACTGACCAATCTATATTTTATTTCAAATCAAAAAGACATAAAATATATTTTAAGGTATTGATTATTATACATTATTATAAAGTTAGAGTTAATTATCTGGATGGAGGTTAATTTGTAAGGATTATGTAGGTATTGGCTAAATCTTTAAACACATTAGGCGCAAGGTTTGAACCGTTATCACAGCAGATAATAAATTGAAGCATTTCAAATTTCAAAAACACTTCATTTTTAAGAAACTTAACGATACAACTAGTGGTGGCTACTCGTAAGGGATGTAGGAGACAATCTTTAGTAAGCCAACCACAGACTACAAGGAGGTAACAATAATTGATCTTGGAAATAGGCCGATCAAATCTACTGCGATGATTTGCCAAGGAAATTGTAACTTGTGCAGATTTCTCATTATCATGGGCGCCGGCAGGGGGGGGGGCAAAGGGGCAGTTGCCCCCCCCTGGAATATTAAAATAACGCTTGGTATAAAAGTAAATGTCAAATTCAATGAAACTTGCATGGGTACCTGAAAATTATATTGGCTAATTTCTTACAATACCACAACATCAATCCAAAGATCTTTCAGTACCCTCCAACGTGTAAAAACCTGGTTGAGGTCAACCATGTCTGAAGAAAGACTCTCTGCTCTCTGCTCTCTGGTCTCTGTATGCTTAGCGTTCACAGAGAATTTGTGAATGATAATAAAGACAGTGTTATTGAAAAAGCAATAAATCGGTTTTCACAAAAGATAAGAAATCTGCTATTACTTTTCTCCGATTAGGAAAATATAGGTATGCACATCCATAGTACATAGTATTTTTTTTTAGGTAGATATAATTCCAATACAAAATTTAAGTCAAAGTTACGCTACAGTTAAGTTTATGTTAAAGTCAAACCGAAACCATATATATGTATTTTTGACAATAAAAATATTTAAGTTCCAATCTATCCTTACTTTGCCCCAGAGGGGATCTGTGGGAGGCTCAGAGGCTATAGCACCGGCCCTCTCCCCATAGGCTCTCAAAAGTTTCAGCAATATTTGTATACAAATAAATTATTTGAAATATTACAATTTTTAAACTCAATTAAACCTAACCTAAGAAAAAGACGAAGAGTTAACGATTGCAGATTCGATTGTTATATTATACCATCAAGAGCGAGGTCCAGTTCCAGTTTACTTTTGTTGCCTGTTGCCCAGCTCTATTTTTTACGTTTAATTAAGTTGGGAAATTTGCCAATAATGCTAGGTAAAATCCGCTTCGTCCGCTCGTGGAAGACTTTTGAGTAATAATTGGGCGTGGCATCCCCAATTTTTTCCGCCTTCGGCGAATTAGCCTCCGCCGGCCTTTTACGTCGCTCCTACTTGCCCCACGGCACTGGCATCACTCTGTATAGTTAAAGGCAAATAAAAATCAGGCTGACTCAGGACAGGGATGGAAACAAGAGCTTGTTTAATTTTAATAAAAGCATCCTCGGCTTCCTGAGTCCACTTAGTGGATTCACTTTTCTTTTTCCTTTTAAAAGATCATGAATAGGAGCCATTATTGAGGAATAAGCTTTAAGAAAGCGACGATACCAGCCATATAAACCAGAAAATCTCTTAAGTTGGGTGTTGGTTTTGGATAATTAATCATAAAAGAAGTTTTCTCAAGGTCTGTCTTCAAATCATCTAGACCTACAATATATTCAAGGAATTTAAGGGATGTTTTGAAAAACCTTTTTCTTTATTGATAGTAAGATTAGCATCTCTCAAGATTGCTTGGACTTCAGAAAGTAATTTAACGTGCTCGCCAAAAGTACAAGAAACTATAAGAATATCGTCCAAATAACAAAAAAATATTAGGCTCATATCGAGGACCAAATAACCTATCGACGAGTCGTTGTTGAACTTGAGCGCTATTGCACAAACCGAAAGGAGAGACGTACATAGAAATAAACCACGGCCCATTATAGGAAAAGCTGTTTTCTGGCGACATTCTTTATTCAACGGGATCTGCCATAAAGCTTTTCGAAGATCTTCTGAAGAAATGAAATTAGCATTATGTAACATACTAAGAATCCTTAGGATATTAGGCAAGGGTAACTGTCTAGTCTCGTTTGCTCATTAAAAATCTTCCGTCAAAACAAAATCTCATATCTCCATTTGATTTCTTTACAAGGACCAGAAAAATACAAAAATTATTAGAAGGCTCAACCTCACCTAATTTAAGCATGTCGTCAAGTTCTTAATTTAAAATTTTTAGCATATAAGGCGATATAGGATATTGTTTTCGTTTAAAGGTTTGGCATCACCAGTGTCAATGTGCATGGAGATCTTATTAGTTCTACCTATACGAGTTTCGCTAGAAATTTCTTTAAAAGAATCGATAACGGTTTAGGCACGAACACGTTGATCATTAGTGATAAAAGTGAAAAAAGAGCTGTTATTATAGTTATAATTTAGAAAATCAAAGTCTTGATTAATCTGCGAAATCCAGGTATTTTTACTGAAATCTATGATTAATGAAAACTGTCGGGCGAAATCACTACCAAAAATAAAACTATGTACCAAAGATGGTACCACTAAAGCTTTTAGGACCTTGCATGCATCATTTATATAAATAGGCAAATCGATTGTACTTATTTTAATAATACATGTATTTAATTTAAATGTTTGATGAATAACACTATCAGTTCTTGATATATTATTATTTAATGTTAGGATGTTTCAATAAATGAGACAAGTCAAAGTCGTTTTTTTTGTTAATTGGATTAGGTTGAAGTATTATTTCTACCATTTCTAAAAATAATCTTTTATTATTATAAGTTTCTGTGCATAAAATATTTGTATCTTTATAATTAAATTCGTGTTTTAAATCTAAGCTAAGTTGTGCTAAAGCACATGTTTTTTTTATTAAGCCTGCAATCACTTTTATGGGAGGTCTATGTTATAAAATTCTTGAAGTTTGACCTATGTAAATTCCTTTACAGTTATTGCAGAGTATACTATAAACCGCATCTGATATTGTTAAATTTTCTGTGATTAACTTAAACTTATTATATGTATAGTCAAAAGGCAGTCAAAATAAGTAGGTAAGTAGGCATTATTATTATAAAGTCACGAAATGAAAACCTTAAGGACTTGTTTGTTTACTTCAGACAGACAGTATTTGAGTATTAAAATTTCCGTTATTTTAGATATTACTAGATATTATCAGCTCTGAAATTATAACAGATATTTGTGGAAACACACCTAATAAGTATTTAATTGCACAATTTAGAATAATTAGGATGTGTAGTGTACTAGAGTTAAGAGTCTATTTTCACTAACACCGGGCAATGTCCTTGCTATTAAGTATTAACACACTAAATTACTTACTTTCACTGCTAATCCACAGCTGTAAACATATATTTCATATTAAAAACTCTAAATACTTTCTTTACAGCATTTAGCTTTGATCCCTACAACGATGGCCATATCGGCTACTGCTTTTCTTAGTTTCACGGCTTTATAATTCAGAGGGCATTGATCTCGGTTTGTTTAATTTTTTAATTTACTTTGATTCTTAGTTGGACCATTTTAACTGAAAATGCATATATTAAGTATAAACAATTCTTGACATGAGACCCATAATTTACCTCGATTCTACATAACTCAAAACTCTGTTATGAATCAAGCTTTTTCTGCTCTCGGTCATATCAGTAAAACTCCCTGCACTCGACTAGTACAGACTGTAATTTCCATCAGATCATGTCAGATGGTGATAACATCGTCATAAGTCTTTTTGGCAAACAGAAAATGCATGGGAATAAATCAATACTCTCCGATGTAAAATCTCAAATCAAACCCCATATATTATGCTTTCACGCGTATTGTACGTGGATCGAGAGAGCGTAGATATATGCATTTAAGAGACTCACGAGTTGTGTCGGCTCGCCATTAATAATAACAAAAGCAAATAGAAATATATATCTGATTCTTATAATAGGCTTTTTGTCTATAATATATTGAGGAGCGGCATAAACTAGGTGTCTACCAACTGAATATGGATGCGGACTTTCGAAAACTCTTTCTACGTATGCCAATCGCCCAAACCTAAACTAATGAGAAGATTCGTCTAGATTATCAGAATATTAAATCAAGTTAAACTAGTCTAAATTTTAATATATGTTCTATATCCTTAAGACTACTTAATTCCTGTTTTTAAAGTAGTTTTAACTAAACTTGAATTCTTGAGGTTCTGACTGCGCGCAGTTAGTCACAAGATACTAAAATATGCAGTATTTACTATACAAAAACTAATCTAAATTAATCACATGGCAGCGATAATATCACTATACCAAAAATAGTTAATAAAGATATACTAAATCAATGAATTAACTTACGACGTAAATTTATTTGTATATAGCCGGTAAGCATCTACAGGTAAACACGAAGTGAGCTGAGTTCGATACCGGTATTAAGGCAAAAAATTAAATTTGTAAATTGCAGTTATGTGAAACAATTTACTACCATGAGGCTTACAGCCAATTACAGTAAAAATATAACAATTAATTATCATTACATTAGCAAAATACAATCGTTACTCGAGATAAAATCAAATATGATAATGAAAAAATAAGTAGCTCTAAAGACAATATGATAAGAAAGGGGAATAAATATGATATACAATAATAGCGAGCAACTCGGAACAGCTTTCCTTGATACTGGTAGATTGTACTCGAAAGAAAGGTAGCGAGAGTATCGACAACACGAATCGACCAGTAAAAGGAAGAAATTGCCCTACTGGATTTCGTAACATTCGAAACACTACAATATAATCTGATTTTAAGACCTTTGCAAATATAGCGTCGCTCTCCCCAACAGGAGACGCAGGTCGATGTCACTATTTCAGAGTTTACCTCCAAGGAGCTATGGCGAAAAAACTTTAAAAAAGCCGAAGAATGGGGCTAGATTAAATTAAGAGCCTGCAATAAATATCCTGTAAATACAAAATCAACAAATTTAAGTAAAATGTTGGCGTAAAAAAGTAGGTTTGTTATGCTCGCTCCACTGCTTGAACTGCGATGACCATCGTAACAACGCAATCTCCTTTATCGCCTTAGAAGGTAGGGAAGCAGAAATTCATGATCCATTGCGCCAAGATATTTTAAGTCAAATAGAGCCACAGTCTGAGCCATCAAGTGATGAAGAAGAGTATAACGATAAGCCTACTATTGAAGAAAAACACCCATGTTCTTCAAGGCGACCAAAACGACATTAGTTGGATAACAACTGCAGTTCACTATTTTTTTTCTGTTTACGATCTTCCACATACTTTTCAATTATTAATCTATTATTTTGGAAACTTATAATTCTGCTTAAAAATCAACTTATATTTCTGGAAAAATGTTCCCTTCTACTTTGCTTTTATATATTTCCTAATCTCCTGTTTTCAATTTGTTTTATTACTGCTACAATATACACCTTGATAAACAAATATTAATGTAGTCGGATGCAACTAGAAAAATAACTCGAGAGTTTTAAATTGGTGATTGATATTATGAATGCATAATATCCGATCCCTAAACTGTAAAAATAGATAATGCAAACTGCAAATAAATCAGAAGCAAGTTAGTAATTGAAACGAACACATATATCGCTAAATTACTTTTCGCTCTTATTCATCTTTGGTGTAATAAATTTCTTAAGAAAGATTAATACCCTATCAAAGATTGATATTATTTTTTGCTTATAACTTCTTAAGCAAAAAAAAACGAGGTAAACTTGAAATTTGTATTTAGAACTCCAAGAAACTTAAAGGAAGGTAGTGAAAATTACTCCTCGGAAGCTTTCCAGCTAAATTTTAACTAGATTGAACTAACTCCGTTAGGTCCAGTTTTAGCCTGTCTGTTTTGCTGATCATTTGTCTGCAAGTGATCAGAAACATTTTCGTCTTTTTGAGAATGTTCTAACTGATCATGAAAATCGTACATTTGAGAATAATATCGATGATATTGGTTTGACAACATGTCGCACTAAAAAGTGAAACTGACAACTATAAATAATGGTTCCTAGCACGGTTTTCTAGTTGGTTGGAATAAACGTACTGATTCCATTTCTAGTGCCATTACTGTCATTCTCAAATATTTAATTTCTACTGGCGTTTGTCTCTAACTCATCAAATATTCTAAGGTGGTTAAAGCTCCCCGGATTTCTTTTGTTGACGAATAGTACCACCGTGATTTCTAAATTGCATTGTTAACATCATCATCTCTGGGAAATGTTCAGAGCTCAGTGCACAAATCTACAATTATGCGTCGACTAGGCACCATAAACATCTGATAGATAATCACCTTTTTCTTGAAACTGAATATTTTTTTAATAAATCGAGTTATTTGACAGCAAATTATCATCTATTAAAAAGTGAGCTGATTGCATGTTTGTCCGCACCGCGTCCGCGGCAAACAAAGACCCCCGTACTGTACATGTAACAGCTGTGCAACCGAATCCGCCGTGATTCGACCCCACGAACTTCAGGAATGACTCTATTTAGGGCCTTTGGAGTAGTTTCGTGTTATGATTAATGTAGGGCCGTCGCCCAGTGTGTGTTTATACCATCCAGCCCTTTTGCGAGCACGCATCGCTGCGTCCGTATCAAAACTTTCGTTGCGGGAGCCCTCTCGACGCAACAGAGTTTGTTTCGACGGAAAGTTGGGGTGAAAGTTTGGCCAGAGCGCGGTTTGTTTCCGATGTTGCAATTGCCAGAGTTTTCCCGTTTCATAAAGGATTCCATATTGCAACTATATTTATTTTATCGTCTTAGTTAGCGCATCTCTGCAATCTAAATAGTTTTAAGTGGGTAGATATCGGTAAATGGTAAATTTTAAATTTTCTTGCATGTGCTCTCAATTAAATAGATATGATACACCAAATTTCCAATTTTTATTCTTAGAAGACGCTAAAAATTATTCTAATTTTCAGAAAAGAAATTTGAAGGCATATGCTGAGGCAAGACAAGCAAATATTTAGAAGAGCAAGCAACAAGGCCAGAGAAAAAATTTTAAAATTATTTAAAAAGCCTTTTTCTAATTCTCTTCCTGTTACATAAAGGCAGTATTTTTTTTCAAATTAAGTTATGCACTTGTAAAATGTAAATTTATTTAGGGATTTAAATTTTATTTTTTTGTCCTCCTTTTTTTCAAATTGCCTATATTATAGAGACTTTTTTATGAAATATGAATAACAACTCTTACCTCTTATTTTCTTTTGTATGTAATTAAACGTAAATATTGTTAAGTGGGTAAATATCGGTAAATGGTGAATTTTACATTTTTTACATGTGCTTTCAGTTAAATAGATATGATACACCAACTTTCCAATTTGTATTTTTAGAAGCTGTTAAAAACGATGCAAATTTTCAGAAAATAAATTTAAAGGCATACGCAGCCATTTGGCCAGGCAGGAAAAGCAAATATTTAAAAGAGAGAAGAGAGGCGTCAAGCAAAAAAGCTCAGAACAAAAATATATAAAAAGTAAATTTCTATTTTTCTTTTTGTTACATAAAGGCAGTATTTAAAAAAAATAAGTTATACACTTGAACAATGTATATTTATTAATGGTTTAAAATTTTTTTTTCCCTCCTCTCTTTTTTCAAAATACCTTTCTTACAGAAAATTTTCCATGAAAGAGGAATAAAAACTCTCAGCTCTTATCTACTCTTGTGTACAATCACACGAAGATATATAAGTGGGTAAATATCGGTGAATAGTGAATTTTGCACTATTTATATGTGCTTTCAATTAAATAGACATGATACACCAAATTTTCAATTTTTATTTTTAGAAGACGTAAAAAATTAGGCAAATTTTCAGAAAAGAAATTTGAAGGCATATTTAAAAGCGAGGTGACAAGCAAAATGATCAGAAAAAATTTAAATGATTTAAAAAGCCGTTTTCTATTTCTTTTTCTGTTACATAAGAACAGTATTTTTTTTTAGTTAAGGTATATTCTTGTACAATGTAAATTTATTTAGTTTTAATTTTTATTTTTCCGTCCTTCCTTTTTCAAAATACCTATATTACAGATACTTTTCTATAAAAAATAAATAAAAACTATCAGCTCTTATTTTCATTTTGTGTGTAATTAAACGTAAACATTTTTAAGTGGGTAAATATCGGTAAATGGCGAATTTTACATGTTTAACATGTGCTTTCATTTAAATAGATATGATACACTAAATTTCCAATTTTTATTTTTAGAAGCCAATAAAAATTATGCACATTTGCAGAAAAGAAATTGCATATGCAGATATTGGGTCAGGCAGGAAAAGCAAATATTTAAAAGGGAGGTCACAAGCAAAAAGATCAGAAAAAGAAAATATTTAAAAAAGTCGTTTTCTATTTCTCTTTCTGTTACACAAAGGCAGTATTTCGAGAAAAAATAAGTTATACACTTGAACAATGCAAATTTATTAAAGTTTTTAAATTTAATTTTTCCCTCCAATCCTTTTTCAAAATACCTACTCATATGCCAGATACTTTTCTACGAAAGGTGAATAAAAACTCTCAGCTCATATTTTCTTCTATAATATAATTACACGTAAATATATTTAAGTGGGTAAATACTGGTGAATAGTGAGTTTTACATTCTTTATATGTGCTTTCAATTAAATAGGTATGATAGACCAAATTTCCAATTTTAATTTTTAGAAGACATTAAAAATTATGCAAATTTTCAGAGAAGAAATTTGAATGCATATTTAAAAGCGAAATGACAAGCAAAAAGCCTCAGAAAAAAATTAAATTAATTTAAAATGCCATTTTATATTTCTTTTTCTGTTACATAAAAGTAGTTTTTTTTTAAATTAAGTTATGCACTTGTACAATGTAAATTTATTTAGGGTTTTAATTTTTATTTTTCCGTCCTCTCTTTTCTCAAAATACCTATATTACAGATACATTTCTATGAAAGATGAATAAAAGCTATCGGATCTTATTTTCTTTTGTGTGTAATTAAACGTAAATATTTCTAAGTGGGTAAATATCGGTAAATGGTGAATTTTACATTTTTTACATGTGCTTTAAATTAAATATTGTTATATATGATACATCAAATTGTTAATTTTTATTTTTAGAAGCCGTTGAAAATTATGCAAATTTTCAGAAAAGAGATTTGAAAGCATTATGTAGCCATCGTGTCAGGCAGGAAAAGCAAATATTTAAAAGGGAGGTGACAAGCAAAAAAGCTCAGAAAAATTTATTTAAAAAAGTCGTTTTCTACTTCTCTTTCTGTTACATAAAAGCAGTATCACAGCATATATATGCTGTGGCAGTATTTAAAAAAAAAGTTATACACTTGAACAATGTAAATTTATAAAGGTTTTAAATTTCATTTTTCCCCCTACCCTTTTTCAAAATACCTACTTATATTCCAGATACTTTTCTATGAAAGATGAGTAAAAACACTCAGCTCTTATTTTCTTTTGTGTATAATCACACGTAAATATTTTTAAGTGGATAAATGTCGGTGAATAGTGAATTTTACATTCTTTACATGTGCTTTCAATTAAATAGATATGATATGCCCAATTTTTATTTTTAGAAGACGTTAAAATTATGCAAATTTTTAGAAATGAAATTTGAAGGCATATTTAAAAGCGAGGTGACAAGCAAAAAGGCTCAGAAAATTAAAATGATTTAAAAAGTCGTTTTCTATTTCTCTTTCTGTTACATAAATGCAGTAATTGTTTTCATTACATTATATACTTGTACAATATTAATTTATTTAGGGTTTTAATTTTTATTTTTTTTTCAACAAATGCTTTTCTATGAAAGGTGAATAAAAACGAGCAGCTCATATTTTATTTTGTGTAATTAATGGTAAATATTTTTAAGTGGGTGGGTAGATATCGGTAAATGGTGAATTTTGCATTTTTTTACATGTACTTTGAATTAAATAGATATGATACACTAAATTTTCTATTTTTATTTTTAGAAGCCGTTAAAAATTATGCAAATTTTCAGAAAAGAAATTTGAAGACATATGCAGCCATTCGGTCAGGCAGGAAAAGCAAATATTTTAAAGGGAGGTGACAAGCAAAAAGGCTCAGAAATTTTTCTAAAAATTATTTAAAAAGCCGTTTTCTATTTCTCTATCTGTAACATAAAAATCAGTATTTTTTTAATTAAGTTATATGCTTGTACAATCTAAATTTATTTAACGTATTAATTTTTATTTTTTCCTCCTTCCTTTTTTTAAAATACCTATATTACAGAGACTTTTCTTTGATGGATGAACAAAAACTCTCAGCTCTTATTTTCTTTTGTGTGTACTCACACGCAAATATTTTTAAGTGGGTAAATATCAGTAGTATAATATCTTTATTTCCTATTGTTTACAATGTTAACTTATGCTAAAGACAACTTGTAACAATAAATAGTATAAGTCCTTAAAGGACAATGGCAGAATTACAAATCAAACTTAATTATCACAGCATCAAATTACAAGATAACAGCTTAAGATAATATCACAGTTTAGTTACACAGAAAAACACTATACACCACAGTTGCATCACAAAAAGTATTTACAATAATTTAATAGAAAATATAATATTAATTAATGCCCCAAATTTCTTCGCTCCTCCATTCTTCTAAGGAGCAAGTTGGAGGTCGACACAGCCACTGAATAGCTACACTTGTTAATAAGAATTTGTAGCTCTCTCTTATCAACTCCTAGCTTCCCCATTAGCTCACAGAATCTGCTCTTTGTTTCGGTGTCAATGACTTCATCAAAACATCCCACTACAAATACCCCGAGGTAGGCTGGGCATTTGTAGTTCATCTCCAGCACCGACATCAAATTGGCATCCCTCGTTACTCTGTCCACGTTGTCAAAGGTTAATATGCTGGACAGAGTTTTTGCTGTATCGGATCTGCTTCAGCTTCTCCTGCTCTCGTAGGTTTTGGATGTGGGATACAGCTATTTCGAAGACAAAGATTTCATTTGGGTGTGTCATTATTATGAAGATGTCTGGTCGGTTATGGTAGAGCCTCTTCTCAGTCAGGATCTTGTTCCCTGCATCTATGGTAATTGTCCTCCCCTGCCTCTGGAACTTGCAGAAAGCTGTTGCCTTACCAAACTGCAGATTCTTCTGAACTTCTTCTGGTGCTTTCAATGTCTTCAGGAGTGTCTTAGGAACCCAGTGTACCGCAAAGTCATGCCTTGAGATATATGCACCAGTTGGACAAGCATTGGCAACATGGTATGTATTCTCCCTTGCGTTGCACCCTTTAAGGCATTTTGGTCTTTGTGGATTTGCCCCGAGACCATGAAGTTGTTCTTCAGTTACAGCCTGGATAACACTTAACCTCCAACTGTCCATGTGAGGTGAGGATTGTGCCGGAAAGGTGATGGTGGGTTCCTTCACAACAACTCTCCCATAGTGCATATTTGCACCCACTCTTCTTGCAGCTGTTGGTAATAACTGCTTTTAAGGTCCTTCAGGGTCTCTCTACATCATCTCTGATATTCATTGCCATATTCTTTCCAGTTGATTTGAAGTTGGTATTTTTCCAAGACAAACTGGCAATCATTAATTGGGTTCCTCCAACCTGCTTTCTGGAGAGATACTTTGTTTGACTCACTTCAGGGTGCAACTCCAAGTATATGCCTTTTCTGGTATATTGCATCTCGGCCTCCATCTCGACAGATCTTAAGCCCAATCCTCCATTTGTGGTTGGCATATATACCCGGGCATTTAATGTCGTTTTGCCTTTCACATGATGTTCAACCAGTTTTTTCCTTATCTCTGTGTCAATATCTCTACATTTCTTGAGGGTGGTGCATCGCTTTTCATTAGGATAGATGTTACCTATTATGAAATTGACAGCAGGATTTATTGTAGAGTTTATTAACTAACATTTCTGGAGAGATGTAAGGTCAGAGGACAATATTTTCTCAATCTTTGTGGTAATCCTATCCTGAATCGCTTCATAATTCTCCATAGTGTCCCTCTCAAGTTGATGGAGACCCAAGTATTTGTATCCCTCTCGTATTCTGGGCAGAAATGGGGCTGGGTCATTCTGATCTGCATCCTCATTGACACGGGTGTACATGCCACACTTCCCAATGTTAAGACCCAGACCAATCTCTTCAGCACTCTGTTTCAAGCATTGTGTGATAAGTTCGATACATTTTTTACTGGGTGCATGGCACTTAATGTCATCCATGAAGACAATGATGTGGTGTCTGCCTTTTGAGCTTCGGTTGATCTTCTCATTGGTCCTGATATTGTTTATTATTCCAGCTGTAATGAGTTTGAACAATAATGGGGAGAGGGAATCGCCCTGGTAAACACCTCTTCTCACTGGTATTTGTTGCGTTACCTTTTTACCAAGAACCACCCTTATTGCCCACAACTTCATGGCATTTTTCAGTGTAAAGCGTATATTCCTATGCAATGGAAGACAGTCAATAAGCCTCTTTAGGTGTTTGTGTAAAATCGAGTCATATGCCTTAGAGAAATCATACGAGAAGTTGGTAGTTCTTCTGACTCGTGCAGACTGAGTGATGCTTTTGTCTCTCAAAAAGCCATGGACTGTCCCCCATACACCCTCTCGAGCCAACTGTTCTTCTGGGATTGCCCATGAAGGTAAGCCGTCCTTCAGGATGTCTGTAATGACAGCTGTCATTATTTTATAGTCAGTGTTCAACAGTGCTATGGGCCTGTAGTTCGCTGGATTTCTTCGGTCATCTTTCTTATGTAATAGAATGACCTGTGCCCTAGTGTCCGCTTGGTTTAACCTCATCGTGCCGTTAAAGAGTGTGTACATGTGACTCTCCAAGTACTTTCTAGCTGCAGGGAGGATTTTGTACAAAAAAGTTGGAATTTTGTCCTCTTCAGTTGCTTTCCATGGAGCGATTCTCTTCAGCTGCTTCTCTATTTTCTCAGCAAGCATATCTTTGCGTATTTGCCCCCTAGTTTCTTTGGTGTTTGAGAACCTCTTCAACTTGGATAGCCATTGATTTAGCACAGGGGTGGGTTTATTATCATCTTCTCTCTTGAACAGCTGCCTATAAAATTCTTCGGTGGCTTCAACTATGGGGGTTGACTGGTCTTCATTGGGTTTCTCTAGCTTCTCTAGGACTCTCATGGATGGCATTTTGTGGAATGCAGTTCTTATGTCATACTGCTTGCTTCTTTTCTTCTGTTTTTCAAGGTTTTCTTGCAATAAAGCTATTCTTTCTGAGGCGGAATGTATATACTACGAGACTGTCACTTTTAGTTTCTTAATAATATCAAATTCCTTCTTTAAGTAGCTTGGCAGTCTTCCTGTCTTCCTACCCTGGATTTGTTGGGCTTTTCTTTTGTGGGCTTCAATCTTTTTAATTTTTCTGAGGGTTGTATGATAAGCTGGTTTTGGCATGCTCTTTTTCCCTACTATTATTTGGCTAAGTATGACCCCTGCTGCATATATGGCATTTTTAATAGCTCTTCGTTTTGTCTGGTCTGTGTTCTGATCCCTCTGTAAGTTTATCATACAAATTTTATTGTGTAAGATGTTATTTACCTTCCTAATAACCTCATTATTCTTAGTGCTCACAGTAAATTTAATTATTGGTTTTTTAATGTTACCTGTGCATCTCAGAATTTTCTCAAACCTGGTGCTCATGTTGAGAAGTTTACCCTTATACTGGTACTGAGGTTCCTCGAGGGTCTGGCCTTCTTCGGAGCCACTTTCACTAGCATCTATGTCAGGTTGGCTTTCATCACTCATACCTTCTGAAGAGCTGCTTATTATTACCACTTCCTGTGGCTGTTCTTCCTCAGGGGACTCATTGTTCCTCATATAGTACACATCTGGGACCGTGAGCCTGAGTTTTGTTGCAATAGCTTTCACCGTTCTTCCTGGGAACATATGCAAAATTTCTTTAATTCTGGCAGTTGACTGTACTTCTGGGCGCCTTCTATACGATCTTATCAGGAGCATCTGTCCATTTTGAACGTTTTTCAGGGGCTGGGCCTGCTTGGGGCTCGTCTTGGGCCTGTTGTCTTTCGGCCTTTATTTCTTCTTTATTGCCGCGACCGATCTGCCCGGTAATCGTTCCGAAAGAGCGATATGATCGTCTGTGAGCAGCACGCCACCCTTTTCGTCAAACAACCGCGATATTTCACGAATTTCCACGTCTTTTCACCGCGACATTTCCGTGCCATAACCTCACTTTTGTCAGCTGTAATTTTCTTGCGTTCCTAGTAAATCTGCCTATTACCTGCAATTGATCACTTTTGTTGTGTTCTTGCAAGGTAATTTTTACTTTCCCCGTCGTTTTTTGTCGGAAACTTCAAGAGAAAATTGAATTTGTCCAAGAGTTTCCGCGAAAACAATGCGATGTCGATAGCGTCGCTAGAGGTAGTAGAGTGGTCAGTATGCCCGTCTGTCACGCCGGAGACCCGGGTTCAATTCCCAGCCAAAGAGACACAAAAGTATTACTTATTGAAGATCTACAATAACGACCGAAGTACTACTGCGTTGTCTAAAAGTGTCGTGAAGTGCACCAAGTGTGCATGTTTCGATACTTGAAGAGCGTCGACGGTATAAGCCATATAACAGGTCACGGTATCCTCACGGGTATATTATAGGCCTTAGCCTTTCGTGGCATGTGGTACATACATAAAAAAAAAGGTGAATTTTAGATTTTTTACATGTGCTTTCAATTAAATAGATATGATATACCAAATTTCCTCCAGTTTTTATTTTTCTTCCAAAAATAACAATTGCTAACAATTATGCAAATTTTCAGAAAATAAATTTGCAGCCATTGGGCCAAGCAGGAAAAGTAAATATTTAAAAGGGAGATGATAGGCAGGAAAAGCAAATATTTAAAAGGGAGCGAAAAGGCTAAAAAAATATTTAAATAAGCCGTTTTCTATTTTTCCTTCTGTTACATAAAGGTAGTATTTTAAAAAAAAATAGTTATATACTTGTCAATGTAAATTTATTTAAGGTTTTAATTTTTATTTTTCTCTCATTCATTTTTTCAAAATATCTATTTTGCAAATACTTTTCTATGAAGTAAAAGCTTTTAGCCCTTATTTTCTTTTGTAATTTTTTTCCCTAAACTTTTTATGGGAAATTAAATTTATAAAAAATAAAAAGTTTTAGTTTTTATTCCAATGATTCATTTTTAGATCAGGTCTAAAACAAGAATTTTTAAAGACGCGGCAATAGATGCAAAAGTACCAAATTATATAAAATAGTAATAGAAATGTTTTAAATCTAGCACAGTTAATTTATTATCTATCACAGATATTTTCCATAACTAAAATAGAAAAGTCAAAACAGTCTAGACAAACCAGTGTTTACAAAATTATGGGCTTTATTCCTGTGATATCTTGATTAATAAGTCTAGTCACATGGTATATTTTATTCTTATTCGTCTATTGCCAAAAGTTCCACTTGAATTAGTGTTTATAAATAGCTACACAATGCACCAAATCTAATAATTTTTCTATATACCCGGATAAGAATGAATTCCACAGGGATTTCGTAAACCATTGGGGATACAGATATATTTAAATTATAAAAAAGTTGCGTAACACAGAACCCTGGGATATGATGTTTTAAAATTTAGATAATTCCGAATACTTCCGAAGATATTTGGAAAAAATCGGGAATTCGTGATTCTTCGTTTTAATTTTTTTTCTGACACTATTTGAAGAAAAATGACAAAATAAATTGAATATTCTCATTGCTACTTTCTCTGCGCTACAAGTCGACGTTTCGCTTGTTTGCATCAACCATCAACTTAATTTTTTTTAAATAGTCAACACATTTTGCTTTTCTCTTAATAAAATCTAATTTTAATTCTAAATCCAGCGACATGGCACACTTAACATTTCTGACGTTTCGTATTAAAAAACCATCATCAATGGAAGTTGATGATGATTGCGGAGGAGCGACACATCGTGTCAAAAATGTAATTACGTCATCTTGAAGAGGAGAAAAAGTGGCAATAAAGATATAACTATTTTTTTGGTCTATTGCTTTTAGTCGAAACAGAGAAGAATCGATCATTGCAAATGTTCTTGCTTACCTAAATTACACTAATTTTTTCTGTAACTAAATATTTAAAGCGAAGTGATAAAATAATTTTTATTTTTCACAGCATTAATTAAAAATTTCCGTCGTAGTAAAAAGAAATTTAATGACAAAAAATATTATCTTATTTACGGATACTATCAATTTTTAAATTTCGTCTAATTAGGGTACGTATTATATTAATCCAAATAAGTTATTTTTGGATTTTAAACAACAATTTCTTTCATTATATTTTCTAACATGCCGGGTGTTATTTTTCAAAGGGATGCTTGTATTTCAGCTTTTAATTATTCAGTGTTTTCAAAAGCTTTCCAGTAGGCTACGTTTTGTAGGTACACCCACAAGAAAAAATATGGGGTCGTTATATCTGAAGGCCCAGTTGTCGGACCATGTGTGGTAATAATAGTTACTTATGATATAAGTGTTAAAAGTAAATTTTTAAGGCATGCATGTGGAAATTACATGAGTGCCATAGAAATACTTTTAACACAAATATCATACAATATGTTTTCTTCACACGGTAATAAAAAGCATACAATAATTAAAAATTAAATGTTTAGAATCTGTTACATCCAGGTAGTTTCTAATAGCATCGTATATTTATATTAAATTATCGAAGTTCACATTTGTCAATAAAAACTAGCAACCATCATTGTTGGCTGATCTGTTTACAGAAAAATTTAAAATTTTAAAGGTCCTCTCAGTTTTATTAGAACGCTAGCGCTGGCTGTTGTGATTTGCCAAAAATGCAAGAAATACAAGAAATTGATCTACTTAAAGACATAGAAGAAGCTGCTAACAGAGCTACCTTGGATTTACTGCCACGAGATTGCTCATAATAAATTTATAAAATGGTGTGAAAACAAAGACATTCCTGGAAAGTATTCCGAAAACATATTCCTGGTCTATTTTGAGGAAAAGGCAAAGATGGTCCCATTATTCAATGATCAAAGCTATGCTACTTGTAAATAACGACGTAGATTTCAGCAAACATTTTAAACTGATTGCCTACTTGAAGCGTCAAGGAGAGAGTTACCAGGCCAAAAAACCAAAAATTGTTACTAGAGACCAAATTGAACAGTTTCTGAAGTGCGCACCGGACTATGAGTGCCTTCTAATGACAGTAGCTACGATTATAGGAGTATTTGGTGCCTGCCGCAGGGAGGAGCTTTGTCAGTTGACTCTTAACAACGTGGGAGATATGGAGATTTCATTAGTTATTAAATTATTAGATACCAAAACCAAGGTACCACGAAATTTCACTATCGCTGAAATATTTTATTTGGATTTTTATCGAAAATATACTGATCTTCGTCCAGCAGATGTCGGACATTGGCGGCTCTTCCTAAAATATGTAAAAGGTAAATGTACCAGAAACCCGATGGGAATTAATACTTTCGGAAAATTTCCTGCTGCTATAGCAAGATTTCTGCAGCTTCCAAATTTAACACTATACGGGCATTGCTTTCGCCGTTTCTCTGCGAGCTTATTTGCCGATACTGGAGCAAATTTGACGATAATTTAGCGGCATGGGGGATGGAAATCCTCAACCGTTGCAGAAGGGTACATCGTGGATTCCTTGAAAAATAAAAATTATATTGCTCGAAAATTGCTTACAGTACAAACGACATCGGCAGATGATGCTTCCACATCAACTGGACATGCCGTTGTTTCTGCTCAGCCCTCCTCAACCAAGAAGAACAGCAGAACTGAGAAAGGAATTCATTTTTCAAGTTGTTCAAATTGTACTATTAATATACGTGTAAATAAATAAGATATAAATGTTTTTTTACGTTTTTTTTTTTGAAAAAATTGGCAGTTTACTTTTAACACTAGTGCCTTAAAGTAGGTATTTTAAGGCCCTAGTGCCTTAAAGTAACATTTTTAAGGCTAGTAGACAGTGTTGAAAGTTCCATTTTTAACATGCGTGTAGGAAACAAAATTTCGAAGCGGTACTGGATGTTATGAGGAAATTTGAGATTTCCATCGCATTGTCTGGTGAACCGATCGCAAATAGTCATTTTGCGCTTTTTATCTACAGGGTGCAAAGCATGACAGATGCTGTATTTATACACGCGGTACCCTTCTCTACGAAGAATTCGTTGATCCGTTGTATTTGGTACAACATATTTTTCTTCACTAGTCAATGTACTATGAAATCATTTCTTCTACAGCCAGCCACACTGTCATCGCATATTCAGGGTCGTGGTTTTTTTTTCGATGTAACACTGGTTTGTCAAATGCGCAATGGTCTCCTATTAGTTTGTAACTTACCTTTTCAAAATTGATGGACTGTGTTTACGCAGTTCAGGATATATTTGAAAATAATGCGCCTCTACTTGTGCACCTTTTTTTGTGGCTTTCGATATAATCACAAATCATGTCAAATTTTTCTTCACAAATTAACAAATTTACAAATGTCTGATACGCTATGTTGGAGTAGCTGAATTAAGAGTATGTATTTAAAAGTGAGTTTAAAGATAAGATTTTTTCCTCGTAGGGGAAAGGAAGTGGCAATAAGAATTAATTTTAAAATAACTTCTGAATTAGAGCAAAAGGAAACGAAATATTATGAATTACTAGGCCTTGCCGAGTTTTCGCAGTTGGATTTTTTTCTCATTCTACTAAACGAAGTAAACTAAAATAAACTTCATATTTGTTGCCGCTTTTTTTCCTCTGCAAGATGATATGTCGTTGGATTTAGAATTAGTTTTTTAAGAATAATACAAACTTTTTCAACTATTTCAAAAAATAATGTCGTTGATGGTTGCGAAGAAACGAAACGTCGACGTCGGTTTAAAAATCTAAGATCGTCGACTTGTAGAAGAAACAAAGTAGTAATGAGAATGTGATATTTACTTTGCCATATCTTTTCAAATAGAGTCAGAAGAGAATAATGACAAAATTGGGATTATTAGGTTTTTTCCAAATATCTTAGTATGTATTTGAAATATTCCAAGTTTTAGAACATCATATTGCAGAATTTAGTGCTTTGCCATATCTTTTCAAATAGAGTCAGAAGAGAATAATGACATAATTGGGATATTCGATTTTTTCCAAATATCTTAGTATGTATTTGGAATATTCCAAGTTTTTGAACATCATATTACAGGATTTAGTGGGGTGCAACTTTTTCCTAATCTGAACATATCTGAAGCTCTCATAGCTTACGATATCCCTGTAGAGTTCTTTCTTATCAGGGCCACATTGTATGCCTTATTTATTCATTCGTATCTCGATATTTGACTACGTATTTATTTTAACAACTTTTTAGGTCAGTTTGAAGCAAAAAGATTGAACCCAACCTAGCCTAGATTATAACGAAACTACGAAAAAAGATGCCTTCAAAATTAGTTATCATTCGCTCATCTGTGTTCTGAATTAAAAAACATTATTATAGAACAATGTTATAGCATGGCAATTAAACGTAATAAAAAAAATTCGGCAATTATCGAGATTATCTGAATGAACGGTGGCCGATATTAATTTTATATCAGAGCTTAATCGATTCGATTATTTTAGTTTTATTGTTCTAATTCCAAATAATCTTTTCTTTGGGCGATGCATTGTCCAAATTTGCTTTTATGGGGTTCCATATTTCCGTAATAAAAGAGATTATTGAATGAAATAAAATTATCATCATTTTACGTCAAAAATATATGATACCTTCAGAGTATATATTGTTTGGGTTAGTTTAGCATACCCAACAGTTTGTATCAGTCAGTAAGTACTCGAGAAGCTACATTAACATAAAAATGAAGGTCCTCTTCGTATTGGCTCTCGCTCTGGTTCAAAGTAAGCATTTTTTTTATCCTTATTTCATCTGCATAACTAATTTTACGTTTGGCAACAATTACTTATTAAGAATTAGCAGAGATGCATAGTATATATTCTGGCCCTATATCAGTATAAATAAATTAGGATACAACATATATTTCTCTATTCACGATTTTAAAAATTCATTCAAAAACCGATAGTATTTTTGCAGGTATCTTTTTTTTATCTTGCAAAAACCATGCATTATACAGAGTGACGACACTAATACAATCTCTGAAGTGCTAAAAGTAACATGCTTGGCTAAACTAGAGAAGAGCTGCCTCTTTTATACGTCGATGGGTTTAGGGTGCGAGACATATACTAAATGACGTTATAAGTTTTTGCCTTTCGATGTAAAATATCCATTATCTGGACGGCCCTAATTAGGCATAAAAACCATTTTTTTTTCTACTTCATCCTGGACGGATGCCCTTGAATATTATTATCGAAAAAAAAATTATATGCCGCTGCTTTTTCAAAATAACAATAGAAAACACCGAGCTCATAGGAGCACAAGCAAACAATTTTAGAAAGTATTGCTGTTATATATAGGGAAGGCGCACTCGTCATCTTCTGCATAGTGCCCATAGTGGTTCAACAGTTCATAAATTATCACTTCATTGTGGATAAATAACAACCCAATAGTTGGTTGAATTTTGCTTTATTTCTGGGTAAAAATGGTCTCTGGGCTTTTCCTTTAAACGAACGGTTTTCGAAGAGTAAAGGAACATTTAGTAGGTTTATTTTAAAATCGTACAAAATTTCGACAGTCCGCGGAAGACGCGGCTTGTCACCTAATTAAATTATAAATACTTGTAACAATAATCGTTTATTAAAAAAGTGGAAAATTTCACAAATGCCGAGTTAGCAAGAATAATAGTCACACAGAAGACAGGCAAATAAATTTCTTATTTGTTGTGTCGAAAACTGTTTGTCGGGCGAAGAAAAGTAGAGAGACTATTTTTACTAAAAGATAAAGCAAAATTATACAAATGATACTTATTTTGAAATAAAACAGTAGAATACCACTTTTCAAATATATTGAGGAAAATCCGATTTCCTTCCAATTTTCAACACACTGTATATTACACATTTTTTTTAAATCATCCAAACGTTAAAATCCTTGAGGATCAGCACTCAATTCTGAAATACCATGCATGGCAATTAAACAAGCACATAATTTTGTGCCTTTATTTTTTACTAGCCTATGTATACATTTTAAAATTTAATATGCAGTAATACCATATTAACTGTACGCGAAAATCAGAACTCTACTCCCGATGAGTCGGAATAAAAAGTGCTTTTAAAATAAAATGAAATTCTAGGTCCCCATTTTAGTAAATGGAGTTACTAATGATAATGATAACTTAAAAACCAAGCTGAAGCTGAAGATGTATTTTCCTGAACTGTAAACTTAGTTTTTAAGGAATTTTAAATGCAGTACAAATTTTTAGAGTCAATAAACAATTTGGCAGCATTGTCAACGTGTCATGAAGGGCCTCTAAAAAATACAAATGTTCGCATCGCAAAATTATATGTATGTTTGAAAGCATCAGAATTTAAGAGCTTTAAAACAATAAGAAAAAGTCTTAAATATGTTTGCTATGTGGTATATGTTTTTAGTTAACAAATGCAATTTTTTTTCTATAAGATGCACCCACAAATTAAAATATTAACGCATTTAACACTGATATCACCTTATGGCGTCGCCGTCGTACAATAATTATAGGTGGCATGTTCTATCCAATAGAATACATGTACATTTTCAAATGTTTATAGATTTTCCCATTTTTTTATAATTAACAATAGTATTTCTATTTATCAATGTGTTTGTTTTTCTAGATATTATTTATATACATTTAAACATGAAATCGCAAATTTAATTGCCCTAAAGTATACCAACAATAATTAAAAATTAGAGCTTTAATTAGTAAAGTAAAAGTAAAAATTAATAACTTTCAGTCACAACAATTATTATAAGAATCAATAAAAATAATCAATGCTCCCTATATGGCACCGGGAATTTTATAGATAATATTCCTCATTTCATAATCATATCCCTTTGTAATACTTTAGCTTCAATTTATACACAATTTATTTAATGAGTTTAAATATTATTTGTGTAATAAACCCAAAATAATATAAAATTTAATTATGTTTTATGATCTAGGTCTTGCCCTTCCTACCGGTGATATTGAAATCTCCAACTTCCCTGGAACAATTCAAATCAGCAACGTACCGGCCGACATCGAGTCACAAGGCGAAGTCGAAATATCCAACCTTCCTGGGGAAATTGAGTCCCAAGGTGAAATCGAAATTTCGAACTTACCAGCTGAAATTGAATCACAAGGCGAAATCGAAATCTCCAACTTGCCAGCTGAAATTGAATCACAAGGCGAAATCGAAATCTCCAACTTACCTGCTGAAATTGAATCACAAGGTGAGATCGAAATTTCCAACTTGCCAGCTCAAATTGAATCACAAGGCGAAATCGAAATCTCCAACTTGCCAGCTCAAATTGAATCACAAGGCGAAATCGAAATTTCCAACTTACCAGCTCTAATTGAATCACAAGACGAAATTGAAATCTCCAACTTGCCAGCTCAAATTGAATCACAAGGCGAAATAGAAATTTCCAATTTACCAGCTGAGATTGAGTCGCACGGTGAAATCGAAATCTCGCATTTACCAGCTGAGATTGAGTCGCACGGTGAAATCGAAATCTCGAATTTGCCAGCTGAAATTGAATCGCACGGCGAAATCGAAATCTCCAACTTACCAGCTGAAATTGAATCACAAAGCGAAATAGAAATTTCCCATTTACCAGCTGAAATTGAATCGCACGGTGAAATCGAAATCTCCCATTTGCCAGCTGAAATTGATTCGCACGGTGAAATCGAAATCTCCTATTTGCCAGCTGAAATTGAATCGCACGGCGAAATCGAAATTTCGCACTTGCCAGCTGAAATTGAATCCCACGGTGAAATCGAAATCTCCCACTTGCCAGCTGAAATTGAATCGCACGGCGAAATCGAAATTTCGCACTTGCCAGCTGAGATCGAATCACAAGGTGAAATCGAAATCTCCCATTTGCCAGCTGAGCTTCCATCCAATGAAGCTGAAGTTGATGCTACTCCAAGCTGTGTGAAATACGTAAGAACTCTTCTGGAAGAAGTTCTCCGTACTCTACCTGGTGGTCAAGAGTTCGTTGCGCGCCCATACGTACCTGCGGTAGTTCAACCTGCCCTCGTTGAAGAAAGTGCCTGCACTCGTTGCTTCCAGAAGCTCCAACTTTTGATAGAAAAGGCTAACAGCAGAAACAGCCTTGCCATTACTAACTTCTAAGTTCCTGAAGTAATTGCTATTTGAGGATCAATTCCTTACGCAATACCAGAACTATAATACTACAATCACTTTTCACTTTTATGTCAACCAGTTGAAATAAAAAAAAATAAAATTGTATCACTTACTTCTTATTTCTTAATTAATATCGTATACTTCGATTATGCAGTTCCTATTTTGTATCGTCGTAAAAGAACCCCAGTTAATTTCAGGAAAAACCAATAGTTCTTCTTTTGTATGCTTGGAAATTCGATAATTAACGAAACTTTTATCTCTCATTATTTTACAAATAACAAATTATAAATGCATCCCATGCAAAAAATAAACGGCCACTATCCCACTTTAAGGAGCAAATCTTTCCTTCTATTTTTCATTTGCAAAGACCGGCGTAATGACCAGGCCCATTATTATTCTGGCATGGCTTTGATTTATTTATGAGACTGTTGTGTACACATAGCGGACTTATGTGGTGTGTATACTGACCTGCCAAGCTTTTTATTCCATTGAGAAAAAGCGTGGGATACTTTTTGCCAGAGTCATTCAAAGGAATGTCGTCCTGGCTTAGGTGACCGCTTATTTTTTTTATATAAAAACCCCAAATCCGTAGGTTATAGCATTTGGGCCGTAAATCAATTCTTTTATTTAAACTATATTTTAAAATCTGTGTCGACTCCAATACCATTAATTTTCTTTATTTTGTGCGTAGGCACGAATCGATGGTCTGCAATAAATACAAAAATGGTTGTCATGGAGTTTTTGATTCCGACTCATATAGCGGGTTTAATATGTTACCGTAACTATTGCGGAACTGAGGATCACGTAGCAAACAGCTTCAAAGCCTATCGTAAGATAAGGCAAAATTGTAAGAGTTTTAATGGTAGATGCTGATGATCAATTTAAAATAACGAGTAATATAGTGGCATATTAGACTGTAGACTTGCCTAATGTAGCCCTTAAGAATTTATTGCCCCTTTTAATTAATACCAAACTGACGAAAATTAGATAAAAGTTCGGCCTTCTAGTCAGGTTATTCTAGCAATTATAACACCATGCAATGAAAGAAACTCTAATGATCCAAAAATTGTTGGGGAATAAAAGCTTTGATTTAATAATTATCATTGAATCAACGAAAATTATTAAAGAAAGTAATGAAAATAATGTTTACAAAAAAAAAGTTGCTTTTTTGAAAGCGAAATATACCAAATAAAATGTTTACTATGTATTAATCTAATCTTTAATTAGGTTCAATGAAAACAGAAAGGCAAAAATCTTCAGTAAGAGAATTTGTATTTTAAATCTCTTTTATAACGCATTTAAATGTCAATTAGGATTTGAAACGTATCTGCTGATGTTATGCGTGGGCATACACTGATCCCGATTCCCGTCATGTTTTTTTTTTAATTCCGAACCAGGTTTAATACTGATTTATGTCTATTTTGTAAAAAGTGGTAAAATATAACTTTTTTAATGTAAAGTCAAGAGTTGTTTAAAAATAATCTTAGCTCACAATCGGGTATTCAATGTTTGCGACACACAGTCATGTTAAGCTTAACATGATTTATATTTTAATATGTGGGTGCATTATTACAGTATTTAGTAAGTATCAGAAAAATCGAATATTATATTTTTTGGAAACATCGGATATGTCGATTTAATTTTATTTTCTAAGCTTATTCGAATATTATTTTTTATTATACAGATTCTGTACAAAAATGCTGCACAGAAATCAATTTTGATTTTTCAAATAAGAAATCGCAATTTTTAATTCCTTGTAAAATTCTGAATATTACTCTGTACTGATAATCAGTCGTTTAGGTTATTAAGTAATAACACAACAAAGTAGACGCAAGCTGGACTACCCAGCTTATTTATAAACATGTGAAAGCGATTTTTTATCCAAAAGTAAAGCTATTATTATCCTTCCCTTCACATGCCTTCAACATCAATGGAGGTTAGCGTGAAGTCCCTTTGATGCAATAATTACAAATAGCAATCGCTTTATATTTAGTGGGCTTGCCAGACCCACTAATGTTAAAAGAGAAGTTGAATATTATTGCAGCGTCTTGAAGTTTTTATATAGCTGCATTCTTCTTCTAGACGCTTTGACTATTCCTCTGCTCCTATTCCGATTAGTACCGACGCCATCTAAAGATTTGTAGAGGCATCGTCTAAAAATATTTAGACGGTGGTAGAGGTCTTGTATGTGTTATTTTCTGCCGTTTACATAGTGAAGTCACCGTCTATAGAATTAGAATATCTTTAGACGGTGATACCGATTAGCTTACCGCTTTGTAGAGGTACCGTCTAAAGATATTTAGACGATGGTAGAAGTCTTGTATATTTTATTTCCTGCTGTTTACGTAGTGAAGTCACCGTCTAAAGAATTAGAATATCTTTAGACGGTGGCGAAGTATAGTGTTACCTAGAATTAGTATTTTTTATGTAAACTAAATGGCTAGTACCGTAAAAACTCGAGCCAGAACATCCTATCCAATCTTTGAGCCAGACAAATGCTTTGATGAGCGCGTTTCACCCACTTTTTGCGACATTATAAAATACTATATCAACGTGCTTGATAAACTAAACTAAAGCCTAATGTTAATTCAAAGGATTCAAAACTTTAACAAAATATTTCAAATTATTGTAATCAACGTTCAAAATATATGAAAAAAGCTTTAGGTCCAATAATTGTAATTTTTAACCATGCTAATCAAATGCTAAAAGACTACCACAAGAATAATTCTGCGTGAATTTGAAAAGATTTATTCCAACGTAAAGCAGAACTCTTTATAAGTGAGGCAAAGATAAAGCTATTTGATATTGCCAGCTACAAATGTGCTAATTTTTCTGCTTGCTATTTTGGAAAAAAAAAATAAAAATTCCTCAGATCGGACAAGCTTTTATAGAAGAAGATCAGAGAACTGTTAGAAAAATGGTTATTCGCAGCATTGACCAGAAAACTAACATAAAGCATTTCTGTCCGACTATGGAAAAAGGCAGTAGTTAACAAAAATTGGAAAATTAACTTTTTGATATTTTTGGGTTGATAGGATGGTTTTGCAGCTATTTGCAACTTGGAATTTGAACTGAAATAGATAAAAAATTAATAAAACTATTACTGCCAATATAAAATTTTCTAATAATAAATTCAATTCAAATTCAAATTCAACACTGTGCTTTATTGTCCAAGAAGTAGATCTTATTGACAAAGCTAAAAAATACACAATAAGTTATTTTTTTTTTAAATATAGAGTCAATAGACAGAACAAAGTCACTCATTACTAAAATTAACATACAGAAGTAAAAAAAGAAAAACACTAAAAACAAAATATTCTAAAATTTGTTAAAATCCAACAGTACAGTAGGAAGTCAAACAATAAAAGAGTAAAATCATAGGTACCCAAGAACTTACTCTCAACAATACTCAAGGCAACAACGCTTCTTAGAAATAGAAATAGAAATATTTATTAGTAACAATACAAGTAATTTGCTTTTACACGTCAATAACACAAATAATAAAAATCCAAAAAATAAGAAATATATACTATCAAGATTACAGTCCAATTTTTGTAAAATAGCACCTAACTTACTAAACACCAGAAACATGGCAATTTGACATAATTTAATCTAAAATAATATAATAAAAGTGACCCTCAATATTTCAGAAGAACTTTTTGGCTGATCAAACAAGCTTAAAAGTCGTAAGATCAAGAAACACTAAATACATACCGATCATTAGTATCAAAATACACAATCAACCTATAAGTAGAAATAGAAATAGTTTTATTCATGTTATATACAAAAAAGCTTCGTCATAGTATTCCTGCAATGTATAGAATGGTCTAGGTAATAACAGGACTTTAATTTTCTTTCTAAACACGTTAACATCTTGAGTGCTTCTGATTTCAGCCGGAATATGATTATATACCTTTCTGCTCTCATAAATTACTGACTGCTTCGCCAGAGTTGATCTCGGAATAGGCAAAGGCAAGTCACTGGACCCCCTTGTATTATAAGAGGAGCGAGCAATTTGAGGACCAAGCATAACAGTTTTATGTATCAGAGAGGCCGTCTCCAAAACAAACAGCTACGTCAAAGTCAATATTTTATTTTTTATAAAGAGAGGTCGGCAATGCTCTCTAGTACCAACTCCAGATATGTAGCGGACAGCACGCTTTTGCAACACAAACACTGACTGAAATAGCTGCCGACTACAAAAACCCCAAAATGCGATACCATGGGATAAGTGTGACTCAATCAGAGCAAAGTAGACCATACGAGCCTCCGCCACACCCAACTCTCTAGAAATAGTTTTAACTGCATAACAACCACTCGATACTTTTTTAGTCAGCAACTCGACATGTGTAGAATATTTCAAATTATCGTCAATATGCAATCCTAAAAACTTGACATTGCTTTTGGATTATATGCTATTAAGTATATTTACATTGTCAACACTACAGTTAAAAGAAACAATCTTGGTTTTTGACATATTAAAACACAACATATTAGATTCACACCATTCTTTTACCACCATTAAATCTGACCCAATTGACTGTGCCAATCGGACATCATCTGTATTATGCCACGTCAGAGTAGTGTCATCGGCGAATAGGGTAAATCGTCCTCCCTATTTTACTTTAGCGAGGTCGTTAATGTGCAACAGAAACAGAATTGGCCCAAGCACTGACCCTTGCGGCACTCCACAATTTACTAGTCTACAGGTAGACGACCCCCCCGACCAAGCAACACTCTGAGACCTGTCATTCAAGTAAGAGGAAAATCATTGATATGTTTTACCCACAAAGCCGTATTTAATTAATTTGCGCAGCAGTATTCCGTCATCCACACAATCAAAGACCTTTGAAAAGTCACAGAATACTGCCGCTACACAGTTACCGGAATTTAAGGCACCGTATATGTTCTCCAAGAGAGCATACATAGCGTCGCCAGTACTTTTGCATGTTTAAAATCCAAACTGAGAGGGAACCAACAGGCTATGCTTATTCAAATGTTCTGTTACACGTCGTTTGACAATTTTTTCAATTATCTTGGAAAGTGTAGGTAATAAAGAAACTGGACGATAGTTTGAAGGGTAATTTTTTTCTCCACTCTTATATATGGGGACTATATGTGCCAACTTCAAGCAGGCAGAAAAGTTACCCTTTTCAAAACTCTCATTGATACACACAGAGAGACTCATCAAAACATTATCAGGTAGATTCGCAAAAATCTTTGCAGAGACACCATCATGGCCTGCAGCATATCTGTTTCTGCCTAAGATCACACAAATAACTTCCTTAATTTCAAGTAGATCAGTAGAACACACATGACAGTAGTCTTCCACATGCAGATCTTCCAGATAACAAAGAGGATCCACCGCACAAGCCATACCACGCGTCAACCCAGCGGCAACAGAGCAATAAAAGTCACTGAAAGTTTCAATATCCACCTCTGCTTCAGGAGCACTAATCGGATTCTCGTTTAATTCATTTATTATTTTCCACGATTCTCTAATTTTGCTTTGAGCATTGTTAAGTCTATCATTGTAATACATAGCTTTAGCCTGTCGAACAATCTTCCTGTATATGGACCTATATTTCGAGAAGTAGGTAAAAAATCCAATATTAATTGTATTTTTTCTGATATAATGTAGAGACCGAAGATTATTAGCAGAAACCCGCAAACCAAGCGTGAGCCATGGCTTCCTCTTTTTTGCTTTTATTTTTTGAACAGAGAAAGCCCTATTAAACAAGCCAGTTAAGTTATCGTGAAATGTAGTGAGTTTATCCTCTGTCCCAATCAAAAAATTTGCAGCATTACACAAATTTACAAATTTGCGAAAATTTGAGGCACTATTAGATTCTACCATATTTGGACTTTAAAACCTTTTTTTCTTTGCCTTTTAACTTAAACTTGCATACAACCGCCTCATGGTCTGATAAAGCAGACGGTGTAACCCTACAGAGTACATTATTTCTGCCGAAATTGGAGCACACATAATCAATCAACGACTCTGAAAACTGGGATATTCGTGTCGGGGCATCAAGATGCATTACAATATGATACGAGGACAACAGATTAATCAACGATAAGGTAACCACTGACTTATCATTATAATTAATATTTAAATCACCTGCCACTATAATAAGCGAATCGGCAGGTAGCTTAGTTAATAATTCCTCCAATCTTTCCACGAAAACACGGGCGCTACTAGAAGGTGGCCTATACATACACAACAAATACAATCTTCTAACATTACTATATGCCACCGAGAACTCAAACTCGTTCTCTTGCCGCAAGTAATCATACTTCGTGACCTCCGAAAAGTTATGCTTACTCCCGATTCACAAGGATCATGGTACCTCCATGAGACGAGCTCTCCCTATCATTTCTGGAAACAGCAGCATAGTTTTCAAGATTAAAATTTTCATGCAACCTCAGCCAGTGTTCCGTCACAATTACTATGTCTGGAAATCCTATATTTTCCAGCAAAATAAACAAATCATCAACTTTATTACGGATCGATTGTATATTTATCAGAAGTACACTCAAATGACTCGCATTTCCGCCCTGCTCGCTTATAAAATATTGCTATGACTAGACTTATCTACTAAATTATTTTCATTATTGTCATTCAGGATAATTGAAATTTGATCTTCTTCTAAGATGTTTAAATGGGGAAGTGAATTTTGTTCTATTACGTTTAAAGTATCCACATAAATTAGTGATTTAAATATCACACCATTTCTAGACTTAATACTGCCCTGTATTCTGTTTGTCAGCTCTTTCAGACTATTAAACCTAGGACCCGTAGCATTACTGTACAGTACAGAAAAGACCCCCCTAGAAATTCTGTTTACCTGTTTGAAGAACTGTTTCAATCTACCATTAAATTCAAGAATACACTTATTTATTTGCCTACTTTTAATCATTGGTGTAGATAGGAATATAAAATTAGTATGGGTACTCCGTTTCAGTTTACTCCATATTTTTTTAAAATTTGGCGTCTCACCCTTTAGAAAGTCATTTACCCCTGCCATAATTATAACATAATCCTTTATAGAATAATTCTTAACTAGTGAGTACAAGTTAACTAAAACATCGCTATAAGTTGCGCCTGGCTTAAAAAAACTCTCAATTCTGAAGTTCTCACCCATGCAATCTTCCAGGGATTTGCGCAAAGGTCGGACACATTCAACACCCAATATCAATACCATATTTTTTGGTTCCCTTACAATACTATGGAGTTCCGTAGCCAAATCCATCCCAATATTAGCATTGGCCACGTCGGAAGCAAAAGTACGACAATCATCAACACGTGATTCTGAGGGCTCCAAGATTCTCCTATGTTCCAGTGCTTCATAGCTGCAGCGAAGTTCCTTTAATTCTTTAACATAGCAATCATTTTCTGTTTTTAAAGTTTCTATTGACGTTATTAGATTCCTATTAAGGAGAGCCAAATCCTCAATTTTTGCTTGTAAATCGCCTTCCAGTTTTTTCCATGAAGCTTCTTGAGAAGCAATCTCAGCCTCTTTATTTTCAAGTGTTTCCAGTTCGTTATTTAATAAGGCGTTACGCTCATTTAGATGTTTTAACTGGTTAGTAAATTTTTCTTCAGCTTCCGACACCGCATTCTCAAATGCCTGACTACCGCGCTTCTGGCGCTTTATATATCTATCTCTATCCTGTAGGTCCTTTTCCAACTTTTCGATTTTATCATCATATACTTTATTCATTTCTTCTTCCTCGATAAAAAGGGTCTGACAGCTCGAAGAACAGAATATTTTGTATCCACCCAACTTGATCACATCCGTCAGTCGATCCATACAGCTTGGATGAAAAATAGCGCAGCAGCCAATGCAGCAGTAGTTTAAAAAGTCTTTGTTTCTGCAGCATTTAAATTGACGACACATTTTAGGTGTCGGCGAGCACGGTAAATAAACATCAGCAAACTGTACAAAAAAATTACACTGATAAGAGTTTAGATATTAATATGGGTTTGTGTTCGTCTAATAATGTCTATCGTTTTTGGTATACAACACAAAAACACAGAATTATTGAAGAATATCGTATTATAATGGATAAAAAAAACGTATGTAAGCTTCAATACATTTAGCACTTCGTAGTACTTTTAGTATATTCACGAAACAGGGCTCCCCATTCGAAATATGCATATTAATTTCACCAATAATACAAGTTGTTGTTATCTACGATCGAAAAGCACACAAACACATACCTACATAGTTTGGTATATTGATTATTAACAAATACTATTATACCCATTAGGTTAACAAGGAGTCCGCTCATCTTACAAACAGCGAGAAAGCATCAACATTCCGACTCAGAAAGAGAGATTCAGAATCAGAAGAATCCTAGAATACCGCTTGAAGATGCTTTGGAACATGATTTCATAATTGCCGGTGAAATAAGTGAGTATCTTGACAGAACTTGTGCGAATGTCTCGGGAATTAATATTTTGATTGATAATTTTCAAATTTTTGACTGCTCTTTATAATTGAGGCCATCCCCGGAAGCGTAAAGACATTGTTTCCTACGATGCAATGCAGCACCACGTTCCGAGCGCTTGGAACACTTATTATGCTTTGTTTATCCATGTTTTCTCATAACCTGCTTTAGCTTAGTGATAGGGTGCTCGCTTCAGAAGCGAATAGGTCCCTGGTTAGAATGCGTGTGAACCCAATTTTTTTTTTAATTTTTGCTGACAATTTTTTAAAAATTGTTTTAGTTAAAGACCTGTGGGGTCGGGTTGGTTTGGATTTGTTTTGGGTTAGTTTGGGTTGGTTTGAGTTTTGTTAAACAACACTTTGCAAAAAGACGTTTTAATTAAAGACCTGTGTGGTTTGAGTTGGTTTTGGGTTGGTTTGGATTAGTTAGGGTTGGTGTCGAATTTCGATTAGTCAAATCCAGTTTTAGTAAATTAGCTAATTGTGAACATATAAGGTTATTAAATCCATTTGTTTTTTCAGGCAATGTATTCTCCAACATGCTATCAGTATCAGGGGCTCCAAAATCTCCAAGCCATGATTCGATTGCAGACCCTCAGGATATTATGTTCAAAATGGATGTTAAGGATGTTCCAACAGTATCTACAAGTTACTCCGAACTGAGATTGTTACAAAATGTGTCGTTTTAAGGGTTAGCAATTCCGAATATGCTGCAGCTTAAAAACAATTGATCTAAACAATGCGAAATATACAGATGATTGTTTGCAAATTTACGAAAATGAGCTTGGTACGGTAACTATAAGCGATTTTAGGGAAGAGATGTCCTTTATAATGGAAAATAATGATAACATAATGGAAATGGAAACTGACTCGCCTTAACCGAAAGGAACAGAATATCGCAAAACTGAAGGAACTTCCTAAAAACATTGTGAGTGACGAAATACTCGAAAAATAGAAAGCGATAGAAACGATGGAGGGCGAGGAATCAGAAGTTGACAGTCAATTAAAGAAAAGCAACAACGACCATTTTGAAAATCAACAAAGCTCTACAGATATCAACACATTGAGTGATAATGAAGTGACTGACTGTCTATCTGCACAGGAACTTTTATAATAATAGAAATAAACGAAACATTAAAAAGAAGAAAAGCAAAATAAATCGAAAAGAAAAAGCTTTGATCAACCCCAGAACAAAACATCCCATTAGAGGACCATGTAAAGATACGTGTTATAAAAAATGCAAGAACTTTATATCTGAAGACCAACGACATGCAAATTATGAAAAATACTGATCACTTTCATGCATGGAACAAAGGAGTTTCATATTGAATTCCTCTTCTCTGCGGCATCTAATTCTAAAAGAAGTGCCAGTATTATGTTCTGATTGAAAGAAGAGAATGGAAACTTAGTAAATGTTTGTAAGACATTTTACTTAACGACACTGGGCTACCTTAAAAAACGATAGAGGTATCTTCAATGATTAACATAAATCAGCGCCTGGTGCAATTATCCCGGAATGTGATGGAAGAGGAAAGGCACCAAACCCTAAAAAGCTTGATAATCAAGCAATAATGACACACGTAAATAGCTTCCATCCAAACATATCTCACTACAGGCGTGAACACGCTCCATGAGTAAGAAATAATTGCTGCTACCATAGTTGAATATAGCTTAGCTATATTCATCTATGCTGCTACGAAGCATATCGAAAAATTATTTCAATGATTTTGTGATTGCAGTGCAAAAAGCGAACAGCGGGAAGATGATAACAAAAACAATGAATCCTACTGATCTGTGTGATTTCAAAGACCTTCAAATTTAAATTCAAATTCAAATTCAAATTCATTTATTCATGTCGATATGCAAAAGCCTAACACAAGTCATAAAAGATAATACGGGATAAAATTTTCAATTAATATTAATACTAAAACATATAAACGGATAAGTATATATACATTTAAAAAGTAAATAAAACACACGTTAAAGTTCAGATTAAAAACAGTCCTAAATATACATTGTGCTAGAATTGCTGAAATCATGTGAGAGAAACTCGTCAAATGAATAAAATGCGTTTTCCAACAAAATTTCCTTAACCTTAAATTTAAATTGTTTTATTGGGAGATCTTTTAAAATGTCTGGAAGTTTATTGAAAAACTTAATCCCCCAATACTCTGGTCCACTTTGACACCTCTTTAATCTCCAATAGGATGGAACGAGATGTTGTCTGTGCCGGGTGTTGTAGTTGTGTGTGTCTTCATGGGTCCTGAAATGCCCCAACCTGCCCCTAACAAACATGAGGTTCTCAAAAACAAACAGGCATGGCACGGTCAATACCCCAAGAGTGCAAAAAGCCTGTCGACAGTCATCCCTATATGCCAAACCCGCAAGTACTCTGATTGCTTTTCTCTGGATTCCAAAGACCCTACACATATCAGCAGAATGACCCCAAGCTAAAATTGCATAACTGATATGAGTATGAAAGATAGCAAAGCAAGCTGTTTTCAAGACTTTAGGGGCCACATTCATGCTTATGGTCCTCAGCACATAAAGACTTCTACCCAACTTTCCGCTCACCATCTCAATGTGGTTCCTCCACAAAAGTTGTGGATCCAAAAGAACACCCAAGAACTTGACACTGGTCACGCTGCCACTCTCCCCATGAAGATCTCGAAGAGAAAATACCACTCTGTTGTTTTCTCCTCATTGAACCGCAGCCTATTCCCCGAGAACCACTGCTTTGCTCTCTCCTGTGCAGCCATGGAACCCTCAAGCGACTCTTTGAGTGAATTAGCTGCAAAGGAAACAGTAGTATCATCAGCAAAGAGTGTGTATTTTGCCTCTGTAGTAGATAAAGCAAGGCCATTAATATAAATTAAAAAAATAATTGGAATTGGACCCAGGACTGACCCTTGAGGGACCCCAATGTTAACCACACTCTCCCCTGACAACACCCCAGCCACCCTCACAACCTGCGCCCTGTTCTCCAGATAAGATTTTATGAGCTTTACACTCTGAGAAGAAAAGTTATATTTTGTAAGCTTTCGCAAGAGAATTCCATGATCCACACAGTCGAATGCCTTACTCAGGTCACAGAACAAAACTGTGTCAAATTGGAGACTATGGAAGGCTTCAGCAATGTGTGAGACAAGGTCAAGAATCCCAAGTACAGTTGACCTATCTCTCCTAAAGCCAAACTGTCATTCAGTGAATAAATTCCTTTCTTCAAAGTAATTATTTATTTGTAAGGCCATCGCCTTTTCAACAAGTTTTGAAATAATTGGCAGTAGAGAGGTAGGTCTATAGTTCTACTGCTCATGGATATTACCTTTTTTAATGATAGGTGTAATTACTGCTTTTTTAAGAATGGAAGGAAAAATGTTTTCTTTAAAGCATAAGTTGATCAATTTTGTCAGTGGACTTATTAAAAAATTTTTTACCATTTTAATTAAATTTGTATTTAGTCCATAGATATCACTACTATTCTTATTTTGTAAATTAGTTATAATATCCCTCATTTGGATAAGTGTTATATCTGAAAAAGAAGAGTTGTGTAAGGGATCTATGTTAATATTTTCTATAAAGTTCATGTTGCTATCAGGAATATCTCTAAGTAGCTTATGAGCAATGTTAGAAAAAAAAGTCATTAAAATTATCTGGAGTGATGTTATGAGGTTCATGCATGTTTTTTGTTAAGCCTCTATGTTTATTTATAATGTCCCACATTGTTCGCCCCGGATTATTGGAGTTTAATATTAACATTTCATTTGATCTTTGCTTAGCTTTAATGATTTCAGTTTTATATGCTTTTTTAAAATTTTTCATAATTTGTATGTTATTTTCAGTCTTATACTGCCTACATATTTCCTCCAAAAAGCGAAGATGATCTCGCATTTCTTTTAACTCCCTAGTAAACTATGTAATTTTCCCCATCTAGTCGGACCTAACTTTATATGTCTTAGTTGGAATAGACTCCTGAAAAATGTTTTCAAGAATATCTATGAACCTAGTGAGCTTCTCTTCAACACCAGTACCCCGAAGATTAACAAAACTCCAAGCAACCTCAGAAACCCTGGTGAAGAATTGTTGCTCCCTATGTCTCGTCCTTGGTCTCAATGTTAGGACAGTTTCTACATGTCCTATCACTCTTCCTGATATGTCAAACCTTACAATCTGACATCCATGATCAGAGAACCCCACATTATGCACTTCAACGGACCGCACAGGATCCAAAAAGACATTGTCGATGCAGTTGTTACCCCGGGTTGGCAGATGTATAGTACCTACAATATTAAAACTTGCAAAAACATCTTGTAATTTACAGGCATTTGAGTTATTTGCAACAACCAGCTTTTTATTTGGGTTCATCATAGTTAAGACTCCTTCCAATGATTCCAAAAAGGTGTCAAAAGGACCAGATGGACTGCGATATACAACTAAAACAATTAAATTAAAATCATTAAGACAAACACAACAATACTCAAAACACATATCAATTAAAAATCCATCATTTTTGATTATGCTAAAACTAACATTATTTCTTAAAAGTATAGCATTACCTCCATCGATATTTTCAGATCTAGATGAATAGCTTGCCAATCTGTAGCCCTCCATGTGTAGGCAATTTATATCATTGTTGTTCATCCAATGTTCAGTTATGCATAAGATATCAGCATGCTTATCTGCTATATAAGCTTCTAGAAATCCAACTTTTGTTTTCATTGATTGAATGTTCAGATGAAAGACACTTAAGGTATGGCTAGTTAGTCCTGATTGCGGGTTTTCAGGTGGTGGATGTTCATAAAAAGTTCGCTTGGACACCCCTTGGCCATAAGTTAGAATCCAAGTAATTCCCCTGCTTTCCTTTTGGTACTGTCAACTTAAAAGAACTTACATATTTGTCTTTTTTTGTCTTGATTTATTCACAACGGCATTCATCTTTTTCCTTCCAAATGGGCAAGAACGTCATTTTCTGTCACTTCTGTCCCTAGTCCGGAGATAAATATAAGTGCCTTTTTGTCGGCAACTATCAAGCCATTACACTCCTCAGAGGTACCCGGTATTGGTTTGGGGCGACCAGTATTAGTATGGTTTATTTTGTTTTTCCTCCTAGAATTAACCACAGTTATCCATTCTCCATTTTTTTCGACATCCATCTGGGAAATCGCTGGATTTTCATTTTGTTCAGTTCCGAGTTTTCCGAGTTTGTTTTGCATGTTTTGATTTATATCAGCTGATCTCTCTCTCTCTCATTTTTATATTGGTCTTCCCCCACGGGATTTGTTGACGTTGCCATCAAAACAGCTGCCTTTGGCGTTTTAACAGCTGTTTTTGACGTTGACACACCAGGGCCCTTGCTAAACATGCTATTTGGCATCGCTGGATCCTTACTGGATGTTGCTACATTTGAGGATGTTTGCTAAGGAATGCGATAGGGCATCAGTATCTGATCGTGATATTGCCAAAATAGCCACCAGCAGCGCTCTAAACGGATTTAAAATTAATATCGACAAGGAACCAAATAATCTAATTGATAGAATTAAAACTCGAAGACGGAGAGAATAATTTATAGATTTACGACAGAAAGAAGGAAAATCACCTGTTCTAAAATCAGTTTACTTTGAAGGGCATAAGGACCGGACGTTAAAGATGAAAAAAATTAAAACGGAGTTTTATCCACAATACCGAAACGGAATTATTGCACTCGATGCGCGTTTTGCTAACCATGTTAGCATCAAATGCACTAAAACGGAGTTTTATCCACAATACCGCAACAGAATTATTGCACTCGACGTTTGTTTAACTAACCATGTTAGCATCATCAGGAGATGATTAAAACTCAGTTTTAATCATCTCCTGATGATACTAACATGGTTAGCGAAACGTGCGTCGAGTGCAATAATTCCGTTTTTTTTTTATGGCAGTGGCACACACACTAAAGGGAGATCCTATGGCGCTCGACAAGCGGTGTGTGTGCGAAGATGTTGATTGACACGGTTCTTGAATATTTGTAGGTTGTAATTAGTGGGAAACAGATGTCCTGGAAGTGAGTTCCACAGTGATGCAGTGCGCCAGACAAAGGAGTTCTGGTAAAGCGATGTTCTAGGTGTTTCTACTTGTACGACGAACTGGTGCGCTCCTGTCGTCTGTCGGGACTGTCTGACAGGAGTTGCCAGGGACGGGATGATGCGGGCCAAATCCTGGGAACATCTGCCGTGAAGGTATCTGTAAAACAGAGACATATCGACCACATGTCTGCGATGTTCCAGACTATCCAGATTCCGGGTCAACTCCGGATCCCCGACGAGACGCACAGCCCGCTTCTGAATGGAATCCAGCAGCTTTAGCAGCGGCACCCCAGATATGTGAGCAATATTCTAAGCACGGTCTTATTTGCGCTTTGTACAGCAAGAGCAACTGCTGCGGTGTATAGAGTTTTTTGTTGCGAAATAGCGCACCAAGCTTCTGGGAGGCTGATTTTTGCGATGTTAGCAACATGGTCATGCCTAGACATATTGCTGTTGACCGAGACACCCAGCAGCCCGATTAACGAGGATGAAGTAATGGTCGATCCTGCCATAATGATGTCAGGGCCCGCTGTATTGACCCTCTTAGTAAACGTTGCTGCTTGGGTCTTTGCTGCATTGAACTGGACCAAATTTCGGTCGCCCCAAGTTTGAACCTTCTCCAGGTCTTGATTAATTGCTGTAATCTGCTCCTGTCTGCGGTGATGAGTCTCAGTCGCTGGTAAGGGTTTTTCTGATCTAAAGTGGGAGACAAGGGTACTGTCATCTGCAAAACTGTAAACAGGATTATTCGTTTCGATCAGCAGGTCATTAATATAGATGAAGAACAGAGTTGGTGAAAGTATTGCGCCCTGAGGCACGCCCGCGTTGATGGTGAATGTGTCCGAGATGTGTCCATTGACTGCAACGTGTAGGGATCGGTTCTTAAGGAAACTGGCCAGCCAGCTGCAGAGAGAGGCGGGCAGTCCCAAGGACGGCAGTTTGTTGAGCAGTCCGTCATGCCAAACTCTGTCGAATGCCTTTGAAATATCCAACGCAATCGCTCGAGACTCTCCGTAGTTTTCAATTGCCCTACTTCATATATGAGTGACATAGGCCAATATATCTCCTGTCGATCTGTCTTTGCGAAAGCCGTATTGATTATCGCTGATTATTCTGTTGCTCTCGAGGTACTTGAGTAGTTGCTGGTTGACTACACGTTCCATGACTTTGGAGATTATTGGAAGCAAGGCAATCGGGCGATAGTTTGAGGGCGTGGTTTTCTTGCCTTTTTTTGGAACAGGTTGCACTCGAGCGACTTTCCAAGAGGATGGGTAAATCCCTTTTCTGTAAGAAAGAGAAAAAAGCCTGGAAAAAAACAGGTGTTAGTTCGTTGGCGCAGTTCTTTAGCACGATGGCAGGTATTCCGTCCGGTCCTGATGCCTTTTGCGTATCTAGTTCTTTAAGGATTTTGCGAATATCACGATGAGAAAACTTGACTTCTGCCATGGTGGTGTTGATGTTCGGTATAGTGGGGAGAGTCTTGCTTTGGGGCACGTCTAAGGTAGAGTGCGATGAAAACATTTTGGCGAGCATGTTTGCTTTTTCCTTGGCTGTAGTCGCCGTGATGCCACGTTCGTCCGTCAAAGGTGGGAGAGACGTTTTTGTAAAGTTGTTACTTACTGCCTTTGCTACCGACCAGAAATTCCTGGAGCCACTGGGGCATTGCAAAAGTTTATTCCTGATCCTTTGATTGTCTTTGTCCTTAGTTTCGTCGATCACACGCTTGCACTCGTTTCTCGCTTCGATAAAATAATTGCGATTTTCAGCGGTTTGATTTTGCTGCCAGTACTTATAGGCTTGCTGTTTTCTTCCTACAGCTCTTTCGCATCTTTTGTCGAACCAGGGCTTTCCTTT
>MU187107.1:0-21814 GCA_016904865.1 Pissodes strobi
AAAGCCAATTAAAAACATTCACTCCAACTGCTTCCCTCGAAGAATAAATAATATGATTAGTAACATTTTTCTGAATTATAATCCGTAAAAAGTGAATTTTCTCGACATTTTTGCAACACAGAAGCATATGGTTTTTTTTCTAATAAAAACTCCTTATCGAACTGTTGCCGCAGTTATTTCGACACGCGCGTCTTTTTTGGTGCTAGACGACTCACATACACGTCCATAAAATACTCGTCATTTGCCGATTCCAGTTTCAACAGTATCGGAAGTCCATCAAAAGATACGTGTTCCGAAATGCTTAATTTTTTCAACAGTTATCATGTATTAAAACGAAATTTTGTAAGATCACAGATTTGAAGTATTAACTCACAAACTGAAAATCTGATCACCAAAAAAACACATTATATCACACGCGTGTTGATAAATTTTTCAACACACGTGTTGAAATGTATTTTCAGTAGAACTATAACATTTGAATGAATGACAGCATATTAAATTTGACATTTTGATTTGACAGGTGTGGATGATGCGACGAGTACTTTTCAACGCGGTTATTGAAAAGTAGATTTCAACACACGTGTGATTTTAATAATCGTTTTCTTGAGGTATCTACAGAGTGCTTTTTGTGTCATTTTCATAGCTGGTCCTAGGATAAGTAGTGTAAAATACTCATGTCATGAAGGGGTGCGTTATCAGAAGATAGTAGTCTGATATGATACGCATTTAAAGATCCTTTACACAAATAGTGCACTATGTAAAAATCGACCTCTCCTATTGGTCGATCCATCTCGTATTACGATATGTCTGCATGATGCAATCGGTTTCTGTTAGCAGCTCTGGTGGTGCAGAGGCTTAGATCGTTGGGTCTCACCTGGAAAACGCGGGTTCGAACCCCGTTGCTTTTTTTATTTTTTTTTTTAAAGATTATGTTTCTAAACAGCTTTTTTTCTTGATTTTGGGTATGTCTTGGGTTAGATTGGGTTAGCACCTGGTTAGTTTCCTTTTCTTGAGCCCCCGTAGCGAGCGAAGCGAGCGGAGGGCCATGCGGATCGACCAATGGGAAAGGCCGATTTTTATATAGTGCACTATTTGTGTAAAGGATCTTATAATGCATATGATACAAATGGGGTAGGGATGTGACTCAAATAACCTCTCCTACTCAAATGTCAACCTCACCTGCACGTGGTGCACCCTGCTTTTACAAACGAAGCTCTGACGACCGAGTCACGGCGGTATAACCGTATCACCGAGGCTGAGGAAATGAGGTCCTCTAGAACAAGACTCTCTATCAACCCGCAATGGCCAGCGTGGTAAAAGTAAGGCTAAAAACCCCTTGGATATATACTTACGAGCACGACAGGAAACTTAATGCCCTCAGTCCCCGGCAGTTCACCGATCCCCGGCTACGATAGCGGCCGACAAGGACAGAGAACAGAGGGTGCGAAGAATCACGGGGTTCGACCAGGCTATCAAAAACGACGACTGCAAGTTGTTACACTGAATACGAGAACACTGTCATCAGAGGAAAGATTGCTGGAGTTGGAAGAGGAGCTCAAGCACATAAACTAGCACGTTGTTAGAAGAAGGGGAGAAAAACAGTTAAAATTGAAGTCAGGGCACCTGTTTTATCACAAAGGAGACAACGACTCAACGGAAGGAGGAGTAGGCTTCTTAATAAACAAGAAACACGCTAGCAACGTTGTTCAGATCGATAGTGTAGGATTGTGCTAAAACTGAGCTGAAAATACAGACTAAAAGTTATTCAGGTCTACGCCTCAACAAGACATTGCAGCAGAGATGGCAAAAACATCAACACACTATAACCTTATCATAGGAAACTTGAATGCAAAACTGGGATGCAAAGAGGATGAAGCTGAGATCGCGATGGCAGAACATGATTATGGTCAGAGGAACAAAAGAGGAAATACACTCCTTGACTTCCTAGCACACCACGGACTGTACGCCATGAACTAATTTTTTAAGAAGAGTAAACAAAAGCACTGGACGTGTGCAAGCCCAAACGATCAAGACTCTAATAGAAAAGACCATCGAGTATAACAAACCACTTGTCCTAGTATTCACAGATTAAGAGAAGGCCTTCGATTTCGTAAAAGAACACAAGATGCTGCTAGCGCTGGCGGATTGTCATATTGACTATCGTTATAATTGCCTCTTGAAGATCGTATACAAGCAGGCAACTGCATGTGTAAGGTTACATGCAGACACAAATAAATTTCAAATCGAGGGGGGAGTTCATCAGGGCGGCACAATATCTCCGAAACTCTTTACCACCATATTAGAATATGCCTACTTTTAAAAGAGTAAACTGGGAAGAAAAGGGCATAAATATCGACGGAGAGCTGTTGAGTCACCTGAGATTTGCGGATGACATTGTCATAACTGCCGACAGTATTGATCAGGCACAGACTATGCTGGGGAGCCTTCAAGAAGTGTGCAAAGAGGTCGGACTAAATATGAATTTGGCGAAGACGCAATTTATGACCAACCTTGTCTTGAGCGATAACATCTCAGTTGACGGTAGGAGCATCGAGCAAGTTGCCTCATATAAATATTTGGGCACGTGCTCAGGATTGGCCGAGATAATCAGACCTGCGAGCTGAATAGGGAAATAGGTTTGGCGTCGGCGGCATTTGGTAGGCTTAAGGATGTTCCTAATCAGACATTTCTATATGTCTGAAACGGAAAACATATAACCAATGTATACTGCCAGTACTAACCTATGGGGCAGAAACGTTGACGCTTACCAGAAGAACGGCACACAAGCTGCAAGTTGCTCAGAGATCAATGGAGCGGTCAATGCTGGGGCTGTCTCTGAAAGACAGGATACCCAACCCGACTATACGACATAGAAGGGGTGTGACTGACGTCATAGAAAGAGTTGCAATCTTGAAGTGGAACTGGGCTGGACATTTGGCACGAACAACGGACGGAAGATGGTCAAAACGTATTTTGGAGTGGAGGCCGAGACACGAAGCCTATAGAAATAGAGGCAGACCAGCAACAAGATGGACCGATGACATAAAAAGAATGGGGAAACTGGATACAGGACGCACAAGACCGGAAGGGAGGCCTATGTCCAGCAGCGGACGTGAACGGCTGTTTGATGATGATAATGACGATCATGTCAAGGTGAGGATTTCCTCTTCGCTTGAAAACTAGTACTTTCAACACTTGTTATGTAATATACTGTGATAACGGCAGTTTCCAAGTGTTATCTAAAAACGTGCCCAAATTTTGACTCGCAGCCGTATTCCGGAAAAAGGAATAAAACAATAGGTTTATGGTAAATGAAATCGCTTCGCTGGCTAAAGTCGACGCCGACTTTACCCAAATGAGCGTCACATATCCGAGCGTGAGGGCTCAGTCTTATTCACTACCCATCAGGAAAAAATATATTGAATGAAGTTTTCCCTTCAAAAAATAAATGAGACAATTTTGGCGCCATCAAATAAATATAACACAGGCATATATTTTCCTAAAAAAAAAGTGACAGCGAAATGAACAGTACTAAGATATAACCTTACTATGTTCTCGTCGCGAATTAAAATTATTACTCATTACTTTCTAATTATATAATTTTATTTACTCGTACATTTCTACCGCTCCAAATAAAGTTCTCCAATTTCCTGCCGCTCGTTAATGCATATGTTGTTAATTCGGGACCTTATTCTGCTCATAACTTTTTATTTACATCATTATTGACTTAGTTTGTTCAGGCAGGAGAGGCCTCATCTTAACGAACTGATTTTGTTCGAAACTTAAATAAAGGAACGTTTGATTAGGCCCTATTAGGAGTCCTAGCCGAGTTTGTTCGGTTAAGTATATTCTTATTTTTGTTTGTCGCATTTTGCTTCAATATTGTTTAGTCAAGTGTATCATATAAACAACTAGATTCGTAATGGGTTTACAAACATATATAATAAGAAATTGGTTAATATTTCAGGAATAATCTGGTTAGTTCATGAGCATATCGGGTAACGAAGTGTATATAATTAAACCAGCTTATTAAGAGCTGGGCATACATTAACGGAATTTTCAGAGGATCTGGTCTTGGCAAGTAGGTCCGCCCGAATAGACGGACCTACCCGGGCCCGTTCTCCAGGATCGTATCCTATGATCAGGCCACTACCACAAAATTGAAGTTCATATTATTCTGACGGAACCGATCCATACTCTGATCGAGTCTGTTAATTTATGGGCGATTATCCGCCAATTTTTTAAAAATTTGATCATCAAGCATAGTTCCTTAGATCTTTTAGTCAAGTTTAAAAGATCAGCGGGCCAGACCGTAAGAAAAAGTGAAAAAAGAAGTAGTGAAATATTTAGCCTACTTAGTAATGAAGAGTAAAGGCTGTGTGCATGTACGAAACATAGTAATGAAACAATCTTTGTATATCATGCAAATTTTAATCCAAAGGGACTTCTATAAAGAGCGTAACAGAGCGCCTTCGGCCGTAGCCATCATCAGTGTTACCTAAAAGTAAGTAAAAGAACCCCTTGTCAGTGGAGAGTCAAAGAATGTTGTTGAGTTAAAACAATGGTTATTTTTGGAAAAAATTGTTATGAGATGAATACTGTTGCGCTCAGTTATAAATTTGTTGGGATTAAAAAAATTTTTATTACAAAAAAGGGGGGGTTAGCTAAAGTTATTAATTAAGAATGATGATTATTGTGTAATTTTTGTGCGTAAAAAAGAAAATGGTGGACTTCTTTTACTTACTTGTCAGTAGACAAAGGACATATCCATGGATCAAACACACAACAAAATCAACAATGGTCACAATTAAATATCACACATTGTACGTAACATTTTGAGAAATGATTCACATAATTTAGATTAAAATAGAGCAAATTAAAAACAAAAGCATGGTACCAAGACCCACGCTTTTATATGACACATGGAATATGTCGACTGTCGCTATTGACAGTCTTGACAGGCAGACTGATGACGCTTATACGCCGAAAAACTGCGGTAATTTTGAATTTTTAGAGTTTTAAAAAGACAAGTATTAAGTTGAGAGATAAAATTAAATAACGTTACTGCAGTGGTCTAAAGTTAACCTAAAGTACAAAAGGAGCTGCTACTATGCCAGATGAGACTAACCAAATGCCATAATATGTATTAAATGGCCAATTTGCAAGTGAATACTTGAAAATTCGGTTGAATGTTTAAGTGGTGGCTTGAAAGTTGGTTTCGATGGAAGAAAATGCTTGATCAAGTGAAAATAGAGGACTAACTTAGAAATGAGGCTAGCTTAAGCTAACTCAGCTCGACGGATAGAACAGAAAAGAAAGGATATGACAATAACCTGAGTTAACTCAACTCCTAGAGGACTAACTTAAGAAGGGATGAATTTAGCCTAAGCTAAATCAACTTGAAAGACAGAGAAACAAGAGGAAAAAAGATGAAAAATAAAAATAAAATAAAATAAAATTAAATTACATTACTGTAGTAAAAATAGGAGAAATTATTTGAAATAGAAAATGCTTGATCAAGCGGCCCTCCAAACTTCCAAGTGTATGGGCGACAAGTTAATTCAGTCGAGAAGCCTTCTGTGTAAGGCAATGTACGATCTGTTAAGATTGACCAGAGTGTTGAGGCAATGGTTGTTTCTACGCAGTTCGTTGTGGATCTCGATGTCCTCCATGAGATCCAGCCTATTGAAGTTTTTTGATGAAATGTTATGCACGATCTTTGAATCGGAATGAGGACTGAAGTTGTGGTTATGATTTCGCAAATGTTCTCCGAAAGCAGAATTGTTTCTGTTCAAATGTTCGTTAATACGGACTTTTCAATGGTCTACATGTCTTACCTATGTAGGTACACTCGCAAGAGTTGCACGACAACTTATAAATACCACTTTTTGAGAGAATATCTATTTTATCTTTAGTGTTATTTAAAAAGGTTTGTAATTGATTTCTGTTTTTAAAGGAAAGATGAGAATTACTGACAAATTGGTGAATTGTTTTGGAAATCTTACGGTTCGTTTCTAAGTCAAAAAAAGGGATGGAGAAGTATTTTTTCTGTGAATTGTCTATTAAACTGTGAGAAAGTTCTTTTCTTAGTTTTTGAGTTTTGTTTTGTTGATTAAAAAGTCAACAAGGCTAGGATCAAAATGGTTGTTGAACGCGATTTGTCTAATTATATTTACTTCTTTGTTGTATTCGACAGAAGACAAAGGTATATTTAGTAACCTATTCACGCATAGCAATGGAAAGCTGCCATCTTGTGTTGCCACGGGTGGTGAGACAAGTAAGATATAGTGTGGTCAGTTTGAGTAGGTTTCCTATAGATCGAAAACTCAAGACTGTCCATCGCTCTATGAACAGTGATGTCCAAAAAATTAAGTTTATTATTATTTTCAAGTTCGATTGTAAAATTAATGTTCGGATGGATGATATTTAACTTGTCTAGAAGAGCGCCGGCCCCCTGAGCATCGCAATCAAGGAAGCAAAGACAATCATCCACATAACGGAACCAATGTAGGATCTCTCGATTTATGGGAGTGACTATATGACTGTTTTTCAAATTGTTCATAAAACATCTGCTAAAAAGGGAGAAAGACAGCTGCCCATTGCCAAGCCATCAGGTTGTTTATAATATTTGTTATTGAATTGAAAAAAGTCTTGAGACATGCAGTAATAAGATTACCGACAAGTTGTACTGCCTCTGTTTTTGGTACTGTAGTAAATAGGTTTGACACATCGAAAGAAGCCATAATGTAATTGTGCGGAAGTAAATTCTTTAGTTTAAAGAAATGGAATTACTTACCGAATATGTTGGAGTAAACTTAGTGACGTCCTTAATCAAGTTATATGTAAATTGAGCTAGGTAATAAACAGGTGTGGTAGTAAAACTTACCACAGGTCTAATTGGTGTATCTATTTTATGGATCTTAGGGAGGCCATACAACCTAGGTATTGTGGGATTGCTAGAAATTAGATTTTTCTTAGCATTCTTCGAAAAACGGTTTGAAATACTTGATGAGCCTGGTGACTTTCCTTATAAAACTATTAAAAGGGTTGTTAGGTAATTGAGAAAATTTATTATCGACCAAGAGTGTCTCAACTTTAGAAATGTAGTCCGTCTTATTAAGAATGACTAAGCAATTGCCTTTATCTTCCTTAGAAACAATGAGATCTTTATTTTTGACTTTTAATTTGAGCTTTTTCAAAGTTTTAAAATAGAAATTAGAAGAACGACTGTTGAATTTTGATAATTTTTTTTTGTGTTATACAAGATGTTATGAAAGTCATTACGAATTCTATTTTTGATGGTAGAATCATTGGAGACTTATTCAACCATAACATCAAGCTCAACTGCGAACTGCAAAACATCACCCTCGGACAGTGAAGGGCTTAAACACTGTTGAGACCTAAAAACCAATAAAATTCCGAAATGGACGAGATCCTCTAAAAAAGCTAATTAAGAACAATTTAGTAGGTTGCCCTACTTGTGTTTGCAAGATTCCAAAAATGTGATCTATAGATTTTCGCAAGAAATCTGAAGCTGCAAATCTTACAAATACGATGCCATTCTGTTTGTTTCAAATGGTAACTTCTGTACAGGGTGGCTCCAATTCGAGTCTATGTATGGGGAATTTGAGAATCGTAAGAGATACAGTATCGGTCAAATTAGGGCAAAATTGCGCATTTAGGTGCCTAACAATATGCCTCTTAGAAAGTTTTAAAATTCCGAGTATTTCCGGAGATATCCGAAAAAAAGGAAATATTGAAAAACCCTTTTATTTTTCTCCTGAGCTTATTTAAAAACGGATTTTAAATTGAATTGCTGTTTTGCATTGCCACTTTTCCGCTCTATCCAATGGTGGTATCCAGTTTGGAATCCGACGTTTCATCTTCAAGGGATCATCTTTCTTTTTTAAAATATGAACATTATTTTTTTATCGTTTTTCAGATATGAATATGTTTTTATTTAAATTTTTTTTTTTATTTTATTTTTAATTTTTTTTTAATTATTTATTTTGCTTTGAGGTAAAAATAAATGAACCTGTTTATTTAATTTTACCATTATTTTATTTTTATTAAAAATAAAGGTTTTAATTTTCCACAACACAAAATACGAAATAAAATCTTTTTATAGAATGTAAAAATTTCAAAAGTAACAAACTATTTAAAATTACGCCAAAGCAAGTAAGTAATTTCTAAAAAAAATTAAAATTAAAAAAAAATAAAAAAAAATCAAAATACATATTTATATATTAATAACGCCAATATCATCTGAAAAATGATAAAAAAAAATCGTAATTGAAAAAAAAGAAAGTTCCTTGAAGACAAAACGCCGGATTCCAAACTGGCTACCACAATTGGAAAGAGCGGAAAAAGTGGGAATGTAAAAGTGCAATCCAATTTGAAATCCATTTTTAAATAAGCTCAGGAAAAAAATAAAACGATTATTCAATATTTCCTTTTTTCTGGATATCTCCGGAAATACTGGGAATTATAAAACTTTCTAAGCGGCATATTGTTAGGCACCTAAATGCGCAATTTTTCCTTCACTTGACCGACATTGTATCTCTTACGGTTTTCGAGTTTCTCATACATATACTCGAATTCGAGCCACCCTGTAAAGTGTCGTAACCACACGCGGAACACAGACCTGAGTCAAAAGGGAACCCGACCCCAAGCCATAGTCTCCTGTAAACTTTGATACAATAAATCTAGCACCCAGAGTTTATCAGAATATTTACAGATTTTCTGTTATATGACTCCTAACTGAAAAGAATAGGACAGAAAATATTATACTCGATTTAATTTCTTAAGGCGAAGGATTTATGAAGTAGTCAAAGTCAAAGTCAAAAATACCATATTACAAAAAATACTTAGGAATATTTAACAAATGGCGTCATAATACAAAAATAAAAAAATCACAATAAAAATAGTGAACACTACAGGACAGTTTAAAATTGTTAAAATACAAGACAATACAATAGAGTAAAGATAAACAAGATAAAATCCAGAGTTCAATAGGCATTGCAAGTATAAACCATACAATATAAGAAATTACACCATATATGCATACACAAAGAATGATTCACTCCTATGACATAAACTCAGCAACAGTATAGGGTTCCAACTGTACAAGAAACTGTTTAACACCCTTCCTAAAGGTTGAGGCTGCCCTATTTTGCTTTACAGGAGATTATAATACCTAATACATGAGTAGAGGAGGCTTCGCTTAAATAGTGTTAATTTATGTAAGGGTATATTATAGTCAAGAGATCTGGTGTTATGCTCATGATCAGGTAAGTATTCTAGGAAAAGGTGCCTGTTATTATGCAGGAATGTCACACGCTCATATATATGCAAACCAGCCAGGGTGAGAAGACTGTGTGTTTTAAAAACTCCCCTGCATGAATCGAACCTGCTCATACCAATGATAATTTTAAATGTCCGTTTTTGCACAAGAAAGACTCTTGATGCGGTCGCACTGTTTCCCCAAAAAAACTCCAAACTTTATGATAGAATTGAAGTTTGCACAATATGTTATTAGCAAGGTTTTCAAGTTGACATATTGCTTTAGATTCCTGAGCATAGCAGCAGCTATCAAGCTTGTTTGAGACATAATCAACCTCCCTTTCCCAATTGAGGTGACAATCCACATAAATGCCCAGAAACTTAGCTTCCGATGTGATTGGTACATACCACCTGTGAGAACAACACAGCATTATCTGGGCAGGCAAGCGGTGACTGTTTCGCTCTGAATAACACACAACTCGATTTGTTAGCATTAAGTATACGTTTGTTTTGATCAAACCATCTCTGTGCAGACATTAGACAATGTCTACCAACAGCCAGGACCCTCTCCACACTCGTTGCTCCAGCCTGTATGTTAGAAGCATCGGCAAAGTTTACAATCGACATACTCCCGTCCGCCACATCTCTGCTCAAGTCATTGATGTAGCATATGAAAAAAAATTGCCCGATAACGCTGCCCTGTGGAACACCCATAGTTAGCAGTAGTTATGCTCATCTCTCTACATACGGTCCCTCAAGTACGATTCTATCCACCTCAGTCGGGAACCTCTAACTCCATAACGTTCAAGTTTGTCAAGCAAGATGTCATGGTCTAAGCTGTCAAAGGCCTTTGAGAGATCTAAAAAGGCACCCATGGCTACATTCTTGCTTTTAAGGTGGTATACAATCTCACTCACACAGTCGAACACTGCACTGATTATAGACTTCCCTGACAAGAAACTATGCTGCCTCTCACTAATTAAATTAAAATTGCGAAAAAAAAACCAACAAACGAAGACACGTAGCCCTTCAAATATTTTTGAGAAGAAAGAAGGCTAATAGGTCTATAAGCCTTTGGCACAGTGGGATCTCCCTTTTTGTATAAGGGCTTGGCCACAGTCAACCTAAGATTTGTAGGGAAAACGCCCTGCTTGAAAGAATTATTTATGACGTGGCAGAGAGGAATTGTAATCTGTTCAGCCCAACCCTTAATAAGATTGACAGATATCTCATCATACCCTGAGTTTTTTTTTACTTTTTTAGCTTGTCTATTATTTCCAGCACTTCCAAAACGGTTACTGGTGTAAGGAACATAGAATTTGGATTAACAATATGTTACATTCAAAATTTCGTGTTGGCAAATTACTTACCAAATTTGGTGCTGCATCTACCATAAACTGATTCTGACAACATATGGATGTGATGAGCTCGTGCATGTTGATCTATTATCACTATTTAATATTTTGTTAGTATAGTATTGTTTTTAGATTCTTGCAGTTCATTGTTATATCTAGACTTACACTGATTATGACATGTTTATATCTTTCATCAACTCTGCAAGCGCACATCCAGCTCCTGTTTGCATTCTATCATCCTCGGAGAAGTCTAATAGTTTTTATCCCTAACCCTTGTACGTATAATTTTTACTGGGAAACAATGATTGAAAAAATAAAGAAATAAATTCATATACGTACACTGGCCATTGACATCAGACTCTTCAACATCAAAAACCATTTGCCAATTCTGACCTGTGAGAAGCTGACGAAACCATTACTTACCCTCAGAGTTAAAAACTCTACGATTAAGTATATTTTGCGATGTTGCACCAGGCAGACTAAAAGTCAGCTTCTGCCCAGTGTGGTCAGATATATGAGTGTGCAAGATCCTAACTGTGATAGAATTACAGTTGGTAAAAATGTTGTCGATGCGTGATTTTGCTGATCCAGCCATTCTGGTATATTCGTATATACTAGGAAATATATTAAAAGAAGCTAAGAGAGATAAAAAAGTAGCTGAGTCAAAATCACTGAGCAATATCCTATTAATGTTAAAATCGCCCGTTACAAATACCAAAATATCCTCACCTGTAAGCCTACTTAAAATCATAACAATTTTTGACAAAAAAAAACACTAACATCAGGTGTCCTATATACAGACAAAACAACCACCCTGGAGCCATTTAGTAAAAGTTCTGCAGCCGCACACTCAAAAACAAAATGCTCTGAATACTAGGTTAGATCTGTGCTTGTTTTCCATAAAGTTCCCCTTCGAACATACATAGCAGCCCCACCATGCAAGTTCTATTGTCGACAGTAACATGATGCCAACTCGTATTCCACCACTTTAACTGTTCCTCTGACATCCACTGCTCTGTAATAGCCAATGCAATACACTTATGGTCATTCAGAAGTAGCTGAAGTTGGTCCAGACTATTACCAATAGATTGGACATTATGATGAATAATGTCTATTTCAGGTAGGTCACGCCTTCCCTTGTGGTTGTGCGTTTCTGTAGATGCAAAAAATGGTTAATAATGATACCACTTGGCCAGAGATCTGGTGACATGATCTCCTTTTTTTGCTAGTGGGAACAGCTAGTTTAAAAGAACTTCTCCACTTATCTTTCTTTGTCTTCATTTTATAGCACGAACAATCCTGCATTCCGTTATCTGTTAAATATTCCAGAATTGTTTTGGGAACAGTATTTGGTTCAAAACCAGATAAAAGAGAACATGCTTGCGTTTTGGGGGTTGCAACAGTTAGATGCGGGACATTTTCTTTGATTCCCTTAGTTGGCTCGGGACGTTTAAAGTTCGGTTTTCTTTTTACTATCTGCCAGTCGGAGTTTTGGGCTTCATCCTGGTTTTTCTTGATTTTTAGTTCGCTCTCGTTCCCCAGATTATTGTAGAGAATGGACACTTTAGGTGTTTTCACTGCCTTTCGGTTTGGTAGGCGACAGGTATCCACTGGGAATCGAAGTTCTATTTCCGTATCATCATTGTTGTTTATTTTGTGCTTGTCAATATTTTCGGGTTCGTGCTGAGTTATCGTGATGTTTACCTCTTCTTTTTTACTTGCTACCAGAGCATCCGTTGCTGTTGGTACGAGAACATCAACGACAATGGCATCGTTGTTAATGGCATCTGCTTCACATAGTAACACGGCTGCAATCAATTGCGGGGAAGGCGACGAGGGTCTTTGTTTACCCTTTCCCTGCAGAGAAATTGTTTTTTGTAGCATCCGTAAATTTTTGCTTTCACAAGACCGAATTTTCCTGCAGTATTCTATTTTGCCAGTCAGTTCATCCACTAACCCTTTTAGATTAACAATAATCTTTGTTGTGTTGTGTTGGTCCTCTCTGCTAACCCCAACCTCACTCTCACCGGCGACATCGTCACAGCAAACAACGCGAGTTCTGCCGATAAAGGTCAATTTTTCCTTCCAAACTCTTACTGCACAAGAGCTGTGGAGAATACCACCACATCTCACACACAATATCACTCTGGAAAACTTTTTCTTACAGCAAATAAACGCATTCTTTTCAGGAGCGTCGTCTTTCGAATGTCTTTAGACGACGCCATCTTGAAGTAACGTGGCGATACAAACATAGCAACCTCTGGCGATTAAAAAATTTGCTCCAACAGATATTGCTAATAGAGTGCCAATTTTTGCTTATTTCAAAGCAAAGAAAATAGTATTTTAATTGCAATTTTAACCAGTCGTATGATGTTTCTACCTGTAATGTTTATCAGCTTCTCGTGATTTTATGTTTATGATATTTCGTTTTCCTTTTACAAATGGATTCTTATTCGCTTTTGATCAGCATTCAGACAGCTAGGATTCCATTTTGTTGATAAAAATTGTCATACATAATTCATCACGAAAGACATGAAAAATACCTTCATATAAAATGTCCAATCCAACGTCTTTTATATTTGTTTCGCACCGATTCGTCGAACTTCAAAAATCAGACGTGAACAGCATTGTTGTGTGATCTCTCAATATATAGGATATCGTAACGCACTTTTTTTTATTGTCATATCAAAATAAAATTGAGTGAAAAAATGAAATATTCAGCTGACAAAATTTTATAATAATGCTGAAATACTCGGATCTATTGATCTCAAATATTCCATCCGTGTTACACTTTGGGCAAACTTACTCAAAGACTTCTAGAACTTCGACAACAATAATTAGCATTTTAGTGGATTGTCTTCGAGACAAATCCGAACGAACTATTTATTTAAAGTCAACACACAACAATTCTGCCAATGTAATACCCGATACCGAGATGCAAGCAGGAGCTTTAAAAACAAACCAATTTCAACTGAAAGCGAATAAAAACTCTTAAGAACGTTGAGAAAGCAGCTATGAAACAAATGAAAGACTTTGTTTTTCTCGTCAAACCCTTAAAATGGCTGGAAAGGCGTTTAAAAGAATAACTAAGAGGAGTTTTAGCAAAAGCGTTTCAAAATAACTTGCGCTGTCTAAAATTTATGTAAAAGCCTGAAGTGCTTAAAAATCGTATGATAAAAATATACATAAAGTGGCCAGTGCATGGTTATAAAATACCTACCGCTTGTACAGGGTGCGGCTCGCGGGTTGAAAACAGAGGTATAGTGGAAACAAAAAAAAACGTCGCAATCGCCATTTTAGCAAAGTTGCAGATATTTATCTAAGGTAAATTACCCGTGTGGGTGAGACCCCATCGGGCGCGTCTCCGGGTGGCGGATGGGAGTACCGCCGGGTTACTTCGGTAACTGGATTAGTGGTGGCCATAAGTAGGGTGCGAGGGAGTAACACCCCTCAAAAGCCTTTGCGAAAGCCACTGCCGCGGACCAACTCACCCAAGCTAAGGTGTAAGGCAACGTGCTGAAAGCTGAATGGCCGTCGAGGTACAGTGCGGTCTTTAACGTTCCCCTAGGGGCACCGGGCGACACCCCTTGGTATTTAGCCTTACCTGAGTATGCCGGGCTCTGCTCAGGCGGACTTTTTCAATCCCTTGCTCCTCGTGGGAACAATATAGACTGTTCAAAAAATAAAAAAGATTTAGGAGAGAAGGCCAACAAGGACAAAGCTACAAAAGCACTAACTGAGGATCCAAAGGCTGTCAAGCCCGGAACCTCAAAACCAACCACCAGTGCTCAAGTCCCTGCGGGTCAACAGGCTAGTGAGCCACGACCCTCGAAAGGAAAGTGCACAAACAGAATTAAGTCGACCCAGGAAGTTGACTCGATGACGGAACAAGAGATTCGCTCATTCCGCCTATCGGGTAACTCGAACACCAAGGTCAAAAACCTGATGAAAGAGGGAAGCTCCTACGACGAGGCCAAAAGGTCAGTAATAAAGGAGAACTTCATCAGGGCAGGATTAAAAGACTCTGCAACCCAAACCACTCAGGCGGGAAAGGCTGCAATGCCAAAAAGCTCTCAAAAGCGCCCAATATCAGAAGGCAGCACGCCAGGAAAGCAGCCTTCAAAAATACCCAAGACGGACTCCCACAAGCCAGCCAAACAGGACAGGGCGGGAGACTTCAAGGAAGCTCTGACTGCGATAAAGATCGCAGTTGTACCAGAGGCTTACCCCCACGTACAACTGCAGCCGGAACAGCTAACGGCAATCCAAAGGACCGTAATGGTACAACTAGAGGATATCCCAAAGGAAGGACCAGAGGTACAATTTTACAAATGTACCCACAGGTCAGGGTATCTTGTATTCTCATGTGCTAACCCCACAAGTGCCAGATGGCTAAAGGACCTGGTCCCGTCACTAAAGCCATGGGAGAATGCACAACTGAAGGCGTTGGAAGGAGAAGAGATCCCGAAGCCATTCGCCTGCACACTGTTCGTCCCAGACGAATATGGGCAACAGCTACCCAAGGAAAGGATCTTGAAAAGGCTACAGGTAGGAAACCGAGGACTCAACACCGAGCTGTGGACGGTCTTCGGAAAATCCCAAACCGGAAAAGGCCAGGTGTGGACCTTTTCAATGGACAAGGCCTCATTCGACCACCTCCAAAAAGTGGATTCTTTGGCATAGGAAAAATTAAGTTCCGCGTCAAAGAAGGAGGCATCCCACCAAAGGCACCCGAGTAGGAGTCAATCCGAGAAACGTGCCAAAAAGAGGACACTGAAAAACCGGAAACGGCTCAAGGCGTCAGCCCTCTGAAGAGGATAGCACCTGACACGGCCATGGAGACGGAAGACGGTGGTGCCACTCCAGAAGAGTCTTCGAAGTAGAGGGCAATATCAAGTTCCTGCAGGCAAATCTGCAACATGCAAAGGCCGCCTCGGCCGTGCTATGTCGCAGATTTGAACATGAAGGCCTCGACATCGCCCTCCTGCAGGAACCTTGGATCAACGAAGGGAAAATTGTAGGCCTCAAGCCCTCCCAAGGTAAGTTACTGTACGATAGGTCAGCTAATAAACCTCGTGCATGTATCATTCATAATAATAGGATTAAATGTACTTTAATCCCGGGGCTATGCTCGGGTGATTTTGTTACAGCTATCCTGTCACTACCCACGAAGGAAGGTGGAAGAAGCATAGTTGCATGTTCCGTCTACTTCCCAGGAGAGGAGCAAAAATGTCCACCGCAGATGTTCAAGGATGTTATATCCTACTGTGAGGAACAGAAGCTCCAACTCATTCTAGGATGTGATGCTAACGCACATCACACGATGTGGGGCAGCACGAACGTCAATGGAAGAGGTGAGTCCTTATTACAATTTATTTTAACAGAAGGTTTAAATATTGCCAATGTAGGCAACGAACCAACATTCGTAACGAGAGCCCGTCAGGAGGTCCTTGACGTGACTTTAAGTTCTAACAGGGCGAGCGACATGATCCACAATTGGATGGCATCAGATGAACCATCCTGCTCTGATCACAGGCATATTAGCTTCAATTTCAAAATCCCCTCCCCTAAAGCAATACGGTTTAGAAATCCCCGTGACACAAACTGGGTAGGATATTCAAAATGCCTCGAAGAAGGTCTACAAAGGGTAACAGCCAAGGTTAAGGACGCGGAAAATTTAGAAGTCACAGTACAGCTGATTAGCGAAGCAATAGCTACGGCATATCAGGACAATTGCCCAGTTAAAACCTGGAAACAAAAAGAAAGCACAGTCTGGTGGAACGGAAAACTCGGAACGCTGAGGGAAACCGTCCGAAGGCTATTTAATAAAGCCAAAGCAACCAATGACTGGGAGCTTTATAGGTCAAAACTAACAGAGTATAATAAAGAGATACGAAAAGCCAAACGGGATTCGTGGAGAAGGTTCTGCGAAAGGGTAAATGAGACACCAGCATGCGCCCGAATTCACAAAGTCACAAACAGTACACCAAAACAGCTGAGGAAAGTTTAACACTGCTCCTAAAGGCACACTTTCCGACAGCAACGCAATTAACAGGCCCATCTGACCTTCCGCCTAAGCCAAGGCCACAAAGACCAGGTAGACAATAGTGGGAAATAGTTAAAGAGGTAGTAACACCTGCGAGGATTAGATGGGCCATCAACCAATTCCAACCATTTAAGTCACCAGGCCTAGACGAAATACATCCCATACTTCTGCAAAAAGGTCAGGACATCTTATTACCACACCTATGCAGAATATTTAGAGGGTGTCTAGCCTGGGGCGTTGTACCTAGTCTATGGCAACAGGTAAGGGTCCTATACCTGCCGAAAGTTGGCAGAATCTTGGACCGCACACCAAAGTCATATAGACCCATAAGCCTATCTTCTTTTATGCTCAAGACCCTGGAAAGGCTAGTAGATAAGTATATCAGGGATAATACTCTACAGGCTTTCCCACTAAGTGAACGTCAATATGCTTACCCACCAGGAAAGTCGACAGACCTAGCCCTGGACGACCTAAATAGGCTTCTTTCAAGGTCCTTAGAGGACAAGGAGATTGCCGTAGCCACATTCCTGGACATAGAAGGGGCTTTCAATCACGCCTCAACAGACTCTATCATAAGCGCGTTGGAAAGGAGTGGGACTCCAACAGCACTGCGCAAATGGATAGAAACTAGTCTAAAGCACAGGATAATCTCAGCCACTCTGGGAGAAACAACCACAAAGGCAGCGGTGGGAAGAGGATGCCCCCAGGGGGGAGTTCTATCTCCACTACTATGGGACTACTAGTGGACGACTTATTACAAAAACTGTCTGCAGAAGGCTTTTACTGTCTAGGATATGCAGACGACCTAACGATTGTAGTACGAGGCAGATTTGCCAGTACTCTCTCAGAGAGAAGCCAAAAAGCTCTCAAAATAGTGGAGAACTGGTGTAAAGATGAACAGCTATCAGTTAATCCAAAAAAGACGATAATGATTCCATTTACCAGAAGGCGAACAGGACTAAAACCACTGGCGATAAATGGAGAAGAAATACCTTTTTGCAAGGAAGCAAAATATCTAGGAGTCATATTTGACCAGAGGCTTACCTGGAAACCACACATCCAAAAAGCAACTCTTAGAGCCACAGTTGCGCTAGGAAGATGCAGAAGGATGTGCGGAAAGAATTGGGGCCTCAATCCCAAAATGACACTGTGGCTATACACAGCAGTGGTAAGACCAATGATAGCGTATGGTTCAGTAGTATGGTGGACAAGAACCATGCAGGCGGAGGCAAAAAGGCAAATAAGTCGCGTTCAAAGGCTAGCATGCCTGTGCGTCACTGGAGCCATGAGCACAACGCCCACTGCGGCTCTAGAAGTCCTACTAAACCTACCACCAATCCAAACATACATACAGGGCGAAGCACGCTCCGTCACATACAGGCTATCACAAGGCCAAAAACCGATTATAGGTAGACATAATACCAAACAAGAGAAGCTAAACAAAGAAATCAAGGCAGATGACATCCTGGGATTGCCCACGGATAGCACCATAGCCAAGTACAGCTTTGTCAAAAAGTACTCGACACATATTCCAAACAGGAATGATTGGAAAAATGGCGCCCCAATTAGGGCAAATGTGATCTGGTACACCGACGGCTCAAAAACACGGGAAGGAGTAGGAGCCGGAATATATGTACCAAGGACGAAAACAAGAATTTCGATTTCCATGGGCCAACTAGCGACAGTGTTCCAAGCGGAAATAACAGCAATAGAACAGTGTGCAAAGGAAATAAAAAGAAGATACAGTTGCAACAAAACAACAATTGCGATCTTCTCCGACAGCCAAGCGGCAATAAAAGCTGTGCAATCCAACAAAATAACATCGAAATTGGTACTGGATTGCCACAATGCTCTGAATGACATAGGAAGTCAACATAGAGTGACACTTTCATGGGTACCTGGGCATGAAGGCTATCAAGGTACTGAAACTGCCGACGAAATAGCCAGAGAAGGCTCGTCTAGGCACATGATAGGACAAGAATCGTTCTGCGGGATAGCCAAACCAATCGCTAAAACAGCCATAAAGAAATGGATAGCAGAAGAATCCCGAAAATGGTGGAACAACACGTTGGGACAAAGACAGGCCAAGGAATTTATAATAGGTCCATCGGCCAAACTATCAACAGACCTGCTAAGCTACGGCAGGAAGGCTGTCAGGATAATGGTGGGTCTGCTGACGGTCCACTGCCGGCTGAAAAAGCACCCAAGCGTCATAGGTTTGGCAGAAAATAGCGAATGCAGGTTCTGCCAGGAGGAGGAGGAGGAGGCATCTCACGTGCTATGCCACTGTGAAGGCTTATCGAGAGTGCGCTCCCAACTACTTGGCGTACCTAAACCAGAAGCTAATAGCTACACGACGGAGCCACTATCAAGGTTGTGGGGTCTAATCAGAAAGACAAAACTGGATGAAGCTCTATAATATGGAGAGAGTCACAATAGATCCGTCGGGTCGCGGTGACAAGTAGGCTCAACGGCCATCTCTCCCAATCTGTAATCTCTAATCTGTAAGGTAAATTAAGTAAAAGTGAGATAAGGTGAATAAAAACTTCGCTAAAATGCGAATACGCAGTTTTCAGTTCCCACCTATGCACCTATTATCAACCCGCGAGCCGCCTCTGAATTTTACGCTGCAAACATTTAAGAAAAAGTAACGACTAAAGCAAGTTTTTCTTATAACGTGGCTTTTACCGAGCATAGTAAACGTATCTCGCACGCCAGTGTTTTCAAATAAACGAAAACACTTGTGGGATACGTTTTCGACTGACCTATTACCATTTAGACGAGTTGTCCTAATGTCACCAAACAGGAAGAATACGAAGATGAAAAGGGGAACATTTCGAGCGAGTTTATAACATAAATAGACTATTTACAGGATATAGATGGTATCGCATAAGTATATAGATTGCGTCTAAAATAAAAATTCAGCATGCCTCTTATAGGATATGGAGCCGATGATATTGGCCAGTTACGCAACAATATAGAAAAGTTGCAAAGGTTAAAGGAAATTGAGAAAAAACATTTTTATTTTTCCTCATCGAATCTTAGCAGGTAATGAATGTTAAATGCATCACTTCTAACCAAGTTTCGGATATTATGCATTATAAAATGCCATAGTATCATCTGCAAACAATAACAAAGCATTACCATCATCCACATATAGAATGTCTTTTTTATTACGCATGCATCATAATCAACGATTATCGCACGATGTAGCGTGCATAAAATGATGTTTATGGTGCGCCTACTTTTTTAAAGGTTGCTATAGAAACATTTGATCATGTCAAATGTGACAGATTAATATATTCGTCAATATATCCCTTAAATTTAATATTTAAAACATTTTTGAGATTATGAAGCATTCGTAATAAAAAATAGCGTATGATATACGTGTATAAGAGGCCTTTAAAGCCCTTGCGACTTACAAAACACTCCGCTTCGCGTCGTGTTTTGAAATATGTCGCGCGTGCTTTAAAGGCCCTCTTATACACTTATATCATAATATACTATTATGTAAAACTAAGTAGTTTTACTGACTGTACTCTATGACTGTAGCAAAGATTGTCGAGTTTAAGTGTCATTTTACGGAAATTAACTTGAAATCCTAACGAGCAAATCAAAAGATTTAATTTACCATGATGGAAATGTAGATTTTTATTAAAACTCTCGACAAAATTATTATTTTTTTAAATTTACTTGTTAGATTATAATGTTATTTCTCAAGATAATAATACTAAATTAACTAGAAGTCGTCACAAATCACAAGATTTTAGTTTGCTCTGATAGAAATGCAGGTAGGTAGAGATTTTTTTATTTTGAACGGAGGCTATTTGGTTATCTTTGTATTATTATTGCCCATATTTTCCCCAAACACCATATCACTAAAGCTCCTGCCAATTATGACATCCCATCAGAAGATTTAATTTTCCATGGTAGAAATGCAGATATTGGTGTTGCTTGTGAAATCAAAATCCTAATTTTATTGCAAGGCTGTTTTATTAAAATATTTGGTAAATTATTTATTTTTTGAATCTGGGCAAGTGTGTTTGTTGGATCATAATTTTATTTTTTTTAAATAATAATACTAAATTAACTAGAAATAGTAAAAAGCAAATCAGATTATTTCAATTTGCCCTGGCAGAAATGCAGATGCAGATGCAGATACTTTTGACAGTATAACTTTCTTTTATTTGAACTAAGACAATTTGATGATCCTTGTATCAGTAATGCCCCATATCTATTCCCAAAAATATATTACTAAAGCACCTAAAAATCATGACATCCGATTAGAAGATCTAATTTTACATAATGGTAGAAATGTAAATAGTGTTGTTGTGCGTGAAATCAAGGCATTTTAATTAAAATTGTCGGTATTATTATTTTTTAATTTTTGCTAAGCCTATTTTTTGATCGCTTACAATCTTATTTCTCAAAATAATAATACTGAATTCACTAGAAATCGTAAAAAGCAAATCAGAAGATTTTAATTTGTCATGGAAGAAATGTAGATACAGATATTTTTTATTGATATCACTAAAGCTCCTAAAAATCATGACATCCCATCAGAAGGTTTAATTTTCCATGGTAGAAATGCAGATATTGTTGCTGCTTGTGAAATCAAAATCCAAATTTGTTGCAAGGCTTTTTTAACTATATTGGGGTTTGGAACCTTCGGCAACATGCACTAAAACGGAGTTTTATCCACAATACCGAAACAGAATTATTGCACTCGACGCGCGTTTCGCTAACCATGTTAGCATCATCAGGAGATGATTAAAACTCAGGAGATGATTAAAACTCATCATTAAAACTCATTGAAAATCATCTCCGGATGATGTTAACATGGTTAGCGAAACGCGCGTCGAGTGCAATAATTCTGTTTCGGTATTGTGGATAAAACTCCGGTTTAGTTACTGCTTTTTTATTAAAATTTTCGGTAAATTATTTTTCTTTAATTTGGGTAAGCTAATTTGTTGGTTTATAATTTTATTTCACAAAATAATAATACTAAATTCACTAGAAATCGCAAGAAGCAAATTAGAAGATTTTAATTTGCCATGGAAGAAAAGTAGATACATATATTATTGATTTATGAATATTTCTCAGAATTTTTAGTAAAACTTTTTGGTTTTCT
>MU187107.1:39028-49978 GCA_016904865.1 Pissodes strobi
AATAATAATAATAATAATAATAATAATAATAATAATAATAATAATAACAATAATAATAATAATAATAATAATAATAATAATAATCATGCATCGGCATCGGTCAATCAGTGACAGGCGGAGGGATTGTTCGGTAACCCTTAGTGCTCACAGCCGTTCGCGAAGTGGTGGTTCCAGTAATGTATATGTAAGCCGACGGCGTAGGTCAGTTCACCAGGAAAGGAGTTACACCCCTCCCTTAGCAATTGCGTCTACAAGTAAGCAGTACTCCCAGCAGGAGGGTAGTGAGTCTATTTTTTCCTTGAGTCAGGCTTTACTTAAAGGTATTGAGGGAATTGCGGATAGATCAAATAATTCTGGGGTAGTTAATATTAATATAATAAATGAATTTAATCCTGTTAACGATGACATTGTGGAATGGCTAAATGCTGTAGATGAATATGCTTTTATTCACAATTGGAGTGAGCGAGTTACTTGCCATCTGGCCCTCAGTAAATTGCGCGGTTCACCGGAGACTTGGTATCGAGGTTTAAAGACGCGTATATTTACCTGGGCCGAATGGAAAGACCTATTGCGAAATCAGTTTATATCTAAAAGAAATTTACATGCAGATATGACAAAAATGCTGAAGTGTATTCCAAAACGTAATCAAAGCCTGTACGAATATTGTTTTGAAAAAGTGACCCTAATTAACAAAATGAAATTGCTTATGACCGATGCAGATATGCCAGAAATAGCTAATTCCAATGTTGCCGTAGAACAAAATCTAAATATGCAAAAGACAAGACAAGCTTCTACACAGGCTTTGATGAGTTGTTTTCATTGCAAACAAAGGGGGCACATTAAACGTCAATGTCCAAATCGGAGACAACCTTGCAAGGCGCTCGTCACCTATCATGGTTCATTATGACAACCAAAATTTGCCTTTAACAAACCCATGCAAAAGTATATAAAAAATATCTATCTCGAAAACAGACTCGTAAAATATTGTATCGACTTTGGTAGTGAATGTTCATTGATTAATCAATCTATTATTTCATCTTTTGATTTTAAACCAAAACCGCTTAAAGCAACTATTTATATAAAAACTCTTTCAGATACAGCTCTAAGCGTTTCTCATTATGTCGAAGGCAACGTAAACATTGACTCCATCGAAAAACGAATAAAATTTTACATAATAAATAAACAAATCTTAAACGTTGATATCCTAATAGGTCAAAACTTTACAGAACTCAATGATATTACCTACTTCAAATCTGGTTCGAAACTTCAATTTAGTACTCACACTATCGGCCTAGTTTTAGATAAAACAAACGTTAAAATTGGTATTAATGACCCAGTGGCGGAGTGCTTGCTTTTAAAGTTATTAAATCAATTCAAAAACTCTTTTGCAATTAATAGTTTTGATGTTGGCACTTGTACTGAAGAAATGCGCATAGATTTGACAACAAATGTCCCTATAACTCATAGGCCAAGAAGATATCTCGAAAAAGAACGCGAAATAATGCGTAACATCATAGAAGAGCTTTTAAAACACGAAATTATTAGAGAATCAGACTCTGCTTACGCTAGTCCAGTCTTATTGGTTACTAAGAAAAATGGGGAACCCAGATTATGTGTAGATTATAGAAGTTTAAATAAATATACGGTTCCGAATAAAAATCCTCTACCTTTAATAGAGGATCAGATCGATCGACTATCCGGATATAAACATTTTTGCAGTCTAGATCTGGCGTCAGAATATTATCAGATAAAAGTAGCGGAAGACTCTATATATAAAACGGCATTTATTACGCAAGATGGTCTTTACGAATTCCTTAAAGTACCTTTTGGCCTAACGAATGCGCCATCGGTTTTTCAGAAAATCATAAACAAAATATTAGGGAATTTGAGATTTAAGAAAGTTTTAGTTTATCTAGACGATATTTTAATTCCGGGAAAAACGATTGAAGAAGTATTGAGCATATCGGGAGAAGTTTTACAGCTTTTTCAAAATTGTGGGTTGACTTTTAAGTTACACAAATGTTACTTTCTACAAAAAAAATGAATTTTTAGGTTATGAGATTTCAAATTCGTCCCTACGACCTATAGATAGTAAAATAAGTGCCGTTGAACGATTCCCTACACCTCAAGACGTACACGATGTTCGCCAGTTTTTAGGTTTAACAAGTTATTTTCGTAAATTTATCCATAAATGCTCAGAAAGATCAAAACCGTTAAGTGAGCTTTTGCATAAAGATGTAAACTGGAAATGGGAAAAACGGTAACAAGATGCATTCGAATATTTCAAATCAACTTTAATAACTAAACCCGTTTTTCAAATTTTTGACAATAATTTAGAGACTGGACTGTATACCGACGCTAGTCGCATAGGTATAGGAAGTGTTTTAATTCAAGTGAAAAGCGGAAAAGAATATCCAGTCGCTTATTATAGTAAACAAACAACAAAAGAACAGCAAAAATATCATTCTTTCGAACTAGAAACTCTGGCAGTGGTAATGTCTATACAGAAATTTCATCACTATTTATTCGGAAGAAAATTTATAATTTTTACAGACTGTTCGGCGGTCGTAAGTACATTTAAAAAAGCGGAAATTAATCCTAGAATCGGGCGTTGGGTTATGGACTTAAATGAGTACGGTTATGACATTAAACACTGGCCAAACTCTCAACTACGTCACGCCGATGCCTTAAGCCGAAGTACGGTACCTGACTCTGATGATGAGAATGGGGGTGCCGAAAGGTTCATGGCCCATAATAGTAAATTAAGTGTAAATTTTATAAATATAACAGAAAGCGATTGGCTTTTGGCCGCCCAAGAATCTAATAAAACAATAGAGAGGTTTTTACTCAATACGAATTAAAAGGTGGAATAGTTTATAAATCAACTGGTTTTGGACCGCGGTGGGTGGTTCCAGAAGAAGCGAGGTATCAAGTTTTACGTTTAAATCACGATGATATAGGCCATTTCGCGTACGATAAGACATATGATTCAGTAGTCCGTTTGTATTGGTTTCCACATATGAGACGCTTTATAAAAAAATATGTGAAAAATTGCCTTAATTGTTTATATCAAAAATCTGCCAACAACAAAAAGGCAGGTTATTTAAATCCTATACCTAAAATCGCGCGACCATTCCACACTGTACATATAGATCATTTAGGGCCTTTTGTAAATAGTACACGAGGAAATACTCAGCTTTTAGTGATAGTAGATGCCTTTACAAAATTCGTTATAATGTACCTTGTTAAAAACACTAAAACTCGTTATGTTGTAGAGTCGTTAAGTGACAGGATAAAGTTCTTTGGGGTTCCCAGAAGAATAATAAGCGATAGGGGAACGTCGTTTACTTCGCGAACATTTAATCCATTTTGTAACACGCGTGGTATTACTCACTACCTGCATGCGGTGGGCCTTCCCAGAGGAAACGGTCAAGTCGAGCGCTATAATCGAACAGTCTTGGATTCTTTATCGACTATGGGCGCAAACTTACATGATGACAGCTGGGATGAGAACGTATCGAACATTCAGTTGGGTTTGAATGGAACAATAAATAAAGCACTAGGGGCAGCCCAAAGTGAAGTTTTATTAGGATACCGTGTATCCAGACAAGTTGCGTTGTACCAATTAAGGACGATGTAGATGTTTCTGTGCTGCGTCGAAACGGTGTGCGCCAAAGGTATTTCAAGCGGGAGACCTGGTTTTACTGAGAATTACGTCTACTCCAGCAACGGGTGCCAGTCAAAAGTTGATGCCAAAATGGCGAGGTCCTTTTAGAATTTTCAAGGTATTGGGCTGTGACCGGTATGAAGTCAGGGACGTTCCTGGGATGACAAGATCAAGGACACCGTATGTGAGCGTGGCTGGCATCGACAATATCAAGCCATGGATTCAGTTTTAAAAGTTTACATAAAGTGAGCTTAGGTTAAGTGACTGGAAATGGCAAAGGTTGATGACAATTGTGTCATTGAAACCTGGTTGCATTTGAGTGGGGCGGGCTGGCCAGGATAGCTGAAATAGGGCAAAGTCCCGGTATTTTAGTCTGGTACTGCGTCCCGGTAGACTCACATTTCCAGTGGCTAGATGAGGGCGGACAGGCCAGGAACACTGGAATAGGGTGGTAAGTCCCGGTATTCCAGTAGGCACTGCGTCCCAAGACTCTAGCGCGGGCCCATAAGATTTAAATTATTCGTAAACTGCAGTTACGAATGACCATAATATTTTATTTACGTAATAAAACATAGCGTGATTAATAGAGCGAATTATTGAAATATTGTTTACTGTTTATTTTGTCCCTATTGGTTACTATTTATTTCAATATTTGAAATTTCACACCCTGAATATCATATATTTCATATAGGTAGAACCACCAATTTCGGTCAAGGGGCGAATCACCCCCTTGGCCCCTCACAGCTTAACTTTAAAATTTCAAATGACATCACCCCTTTTGTGATACCTCAAAGCAAAGGTCTCATTGACTAGAAACCATCTGCACAAGAATGTTTTTTTTTTTAATTTAATACAAGGGAAAACAAAAATCATAATTCAAATAAAACAAACTGTTTTTTATTAAATTGAAATTTTATTTTATTAGATGCTCAAAATGCATTCCATTTTGTTTTAAACATAAGTATAATCAATATTCAAATTCCATTCTGACATTTTGAAACATTTTCCTTGGACTAGATTTGCAGTCTCTAATAATACGTTGCCGAAGACATATTGATGCAATATTTTAAATACAACAGTTTACAAATGACCCCCAGATAAAGAAGTCAAGGGGTGTTAAATCGGGAGATCTAGCCGGCCGTTCTATTGGTCCTCTCCATCCGATCCACTGACCTGAAAAAACGTCATTCCAAAACTGCCCAACATGAAGAACATAGTGTGGTGGTGCTCCATCTTGTTGCTAATGTATAAAATTTTCATTTAGGTTTCTCTTTCCATCAATATGTAACTGATTTTCTATTCTTGAACAATAAGAGGTTGAATAGTGGTATCTAATATTTCCGCCCAGACATTTCTTTTTTGTTGGTACTATGTGTGTGTCCTTCCTTGAACAAATGCGGATTTTCATCACTCTAGTATCTACAGTTGTTTTTGTTCACAGAACGATTTAAAAAAAAACGTGCACTCGTCGTTGAAACAAATATTTTTTAACAACTGGGGAGTAACACACAACTTTTCTGTCATTTCTTCGCAAAATTGGGTCCTTCGATCAGGGCCGTTCTCAAGTAATTCCTTGAAAATTTTAATTTTGTAAGGGTGAAAATGATTAACTTTTGGTACCTGACAAATACATGAGAAATTCCTACAGTCGCTCGACCTTGGCGTAGAGAGAGACTTCCACTTGTGCCGCTTCATCGAATACTCTTCGATTAATCCTTTTTTCTCTGCCACTGCTCCTGTTTCTCCAAATTTGAGAATCAGTTGTCTGACATAAGTATGACTTACATTTCTTCCAGGGTTCATTTCATTAAGAGCTACAGAAATCCCCTTAATGCACATGCACAATGATTTTCAGGACCATAAATAAACACAATCTGAATTCTTTCAGCCAAACTGTACACCATGTCTGATTAAGGAAAAATCTAAATTATCAATTCGGTTGAAGTAAATCAATTTGACATTTTTTTATTTTTAAGTACAACCTAATCCACATGCTAGTTTTTGTACCATTGATTGAGTTTTTTGCATTTAACAACGTATTATTAGATAATGTAGATCTATTTCAAGAGAAGTGTTTCAAAATGTTAGAATTAAATTTGAAAACAGATTATACTTTTGTTTACAACAAAATTGAAGGAATTTTAAGCATCTAATAAAAAAATTATTAAAATGCAGTTTGTTTGACCCGAATTATGATTTTGATTTTCTCCTGTATTAAATAATATAAAAATTCTTGTGCAGATGGATACTACTCAATGAGACCTTTGATTTGGGGTATCACAAAAGGGGTGTATCACAAAAGGAGTGATGCCATTTGAAATTTTAAAGTTGGGATGTGTAGATTTTAAAGTTGACTCACCCCCTGACCGAAATATGGTGGTAGTAGTTCACCCTACTTGTGTAACATTTGTGACAAATTACTATTTTTCAACTATTTTATTTTTCGAGCTATTTGCATTGAAAGTTTTCAAATTGACGTCCTGTATACCTTTATACCAGATATCGTAAATAAACCAACAGATATTAACGATTACTTTTTACAATTTTCTAGAAATAAAAAACAAATCGACGAAGATTTATTGCAATCTGTCTTCAAAACTTGAAGATTAACATTCCTGAAAAATTTAAATTCGCCACTGTTAGTATTAATGAAGCATACAATCATTGGGTCGGGTTCAGATTTGTTAAATATAAATATGCTATTAATGTGCTGTTTCAGAATTCTTCCTTTTGTTACTAATATAATAAATTCTTGTATCCTAGATGGAATTTTCCCTGATGATTGGAAATTTGCCTGCGTCACCCCCTTGCTTAAAATTAACAACGTATCTAATTTTAATGAATTAAGGCCTATTAGCGTTTTGCCACGCCTTTCAAAAGTTCTTGAGAAAGTTATGAATAACCAATTTCACAAATACTTGGAAACCAATAATATTTTGGCACCAAAACAATCTGGATTTAGAAAAGATTTTCGCTGCGTAACAACAATCTTAGGCGTAACTGACGATATTATACGGGCTTCAGATTCAGGTGACTAATCGGTTTTGGCATTGCTAGACTAATCGAAAAAAATCGAAAAAAAAATGTATAATTTATTGTGATAATCCCTAAAATGTTTCTCCAGTTTTTTTTTTTGTAATATTTAATATTATTATTAAACTTTAATATTTATCTAATTTTTACACCAGTTGACCCCATGTCGAGTCTATCATAAAACCATTGACACACCCTTAGAATAGAATAGAATTGAATTGAGTTGGCGCTGGTACCCGCTTCTGTCACTGCAACCTATGGAGCTTTATTGTAGCACTCCGAACCATGCTTGGAGAACCTCATCCAGTCTGGTCTTCCTAATCAGACTCCACAAATGGAGTACCGGCTCCTCCATGTACCTTGCAGGTCCTGGTTTTGTCTCTCCTAGTCTTGCATACCTGAGCCTGCAGAGAGCCTCCCACTCGCACCACACATGTTTTGGAGTTTCCTCCTCTTCCTGACAGAACCTGCAACGGCCATTATCTGCCAAGCCGATCTTTCCCACTAATATTCTTATCGTCTTGCGACTCCTCTAAAGTAGATCGACCGTGAATTTTGGGGAGCTTTGTTATGAACTATTTGGCCTGTAGTTGCCCCGGTATGTGCAACCAACAGTTTATAAATTGTTTGTCGATCCAGCTTTTAACTGCTGTTTTGAGGACTCTTCCTGCTATCCCGCAGTAGGGCTCAGGTCTCAACGTAACCTTACTTGCGCCTTGTTTTGCAAGTTTGTCGGCTTCTTCGTTGCCTTAATGGCTTTCATGTCCTGGAACCCACGCAATGTGAGCTTATTGTTACAAGCGACCTCTTCAAGGGCACTTATGCAGTCTTTAACTAGTCTAGATCTGACCTTGTGTGCACTAACTGCTTTTAAGGGGCTTGACTGTCGGAATATAAATACCCTCCTTTTTCTAATGTTCAATTTCTCTATCTTCATGGCGCAGTGTTGAATTTCCGCGACCTCGGCTTGGAAAACTGTGGCTCGACTGCCCATGTTTATGGAGATATTTGACCTTGGTCCGTGGGCCCCGGCTCCCACCCCTTTAGAGGTCTTAGAGCCATCGGTATACTATACTTGGTCCGCTTTTATAGGTCCCATTCTTCCTCTGCCTACAATTGCTATTGAGGAGGATCTATCAAACTCATAGGAGGGGGTTGTTTCATCTGATGGAATTTCCAAGAGATACCTGATACCCTCGCTGTCCTCTTGTGAGCCTTTCCCATTCAATGATGGGCTTGTGGCCTTGCTTGAGCCGGCAATGTACCATTCTTACATTCCCCTGTATGAGGATATGTAATGGAGATAGATTTAGCAGCGCTTCCAGTGCTGCAGTTGGGGAACAACCCCAACTGCAGCACTGACCCCGAGACGCACAGCCATGCCAGCCTTTATACGGCTTCTAGTTGCCTGATTGCACCTATTTGCGTGGCCTTTATGCCCCAGGCTATAGAGCCATAGGTTAGCATGGGCCTTATCACCATTTTGTACAACCATTCAATTCGGGGCTCAACCACCAGTTTCTCCGCAAAGTCGCCTGTATCTGCCCAGTGCAATTCTTGCTTTCTAAGTGACCTTGCTAAGATGCGGTCCCCAAGGCATACCTTGGTCAAAAGTGACACCTAGATATCTGACTTACTTGGAAAAGGGAATTGTTATCCCGCTGAGCATTGGATTTTTCAGATTCTTTAATGCTCTTTTTTGCGAATGGGACTATTGGGGTCTTCAGCGGATTAACCGACAGATCCTCCTCTTCACACCATTTGCATACTATGTTCAAGGCCTTTTGTGCTCTTGTTGAGACATAGCCCACGTTCCTTCCCGTTACTACTATGACTAAGTCGTCTGCGTATAGCATAGGCAGAAGTATCGTTCATTTTCCATCTTCGCACACCCTTAGTCTTTCATTAATAAGTCAAATTGATTAAGACTTGAATTGAATGAATTTAATTGCCAAGAATCGAGAAAAATACAGTGAAAAAAATGCAGGTCTTGTGCCAATTCAATGTAGTGAATTCTCTTGGCTAGCGCATTTGATATTTTTTTAAATTTCTCTTGGGTATATTGTTCTTGAGAGTAACAATAAATATCTTTCTCCAATATCCCGGCGAAAATATGAAATTTGGGAATTAAATGAATGAGAGCATTCATCGGGCGAAAAACATAATACTTTGTACCGAAGTAAATGCGGCTCTTGTGAGAAAACACCGTCAAGTGCATTTAAAACAAGATCCTTTTGTACTACAACTACATGCGTTGAAACCCAAAAAAATTCTAAAATAATCAGTAACAATCGATCCGTAGAAGGAGAGGTTTGACGCCGCCATGATGTCGATTATACAATGGAAGTGAAAGTAGTGCTCTTTGCTCTTACTTATACCATTATACCTGTCGCAAAATACTAAAAAATATGTGAATCTTTCCAAGTTCATAAAAAATAATAGTGTCGCCATTGTAAAGTATTTTAACTTTTTTGCAATACCACTTTTGCATCAGTGTTTTTGGGGTTCTTATATTATGCAACCGTATACTTGATATAGAGTTTTTTGCTTTATTATTATCATTGCGTAAATTCTAATTTTATTAATAATATATGATGTTTATAAATATGTGCTCTGTGCGTGAAATTTCGTTACCGGCGCGGGCGACGTATACTTATGATGGTTTCACATACTTGCGATTATACAAATATTCTTTTTTATTTTTGATCGATGATCTTTTACAAAGCGTATAATTTCCATTATGTGATTTGGCAATGGCGATAAACCATTTCCTGATGAATCAAAAATATTGTGTTTGTGTTAACTCCGTGTCATTTACCTTAACATACTAGGTAGTATACGTCATACGTATTATTAAGAGTGTTAGGTCTTAACACAAGACCGTCATTCTTCGCTAAACGAATTATATCTATTTCTAAAGATCCTAAGAAATAGTCACAAGGTGCACTGACAAAAAAATTATTTGATCCAAACAAAAATGGAGTTTATTCAAGCTTGATAATGGACAAACAACAATATTATTTTGAATAAAAAATATTATTTGATTTATTTTTAAGCTTTTCTTTGTTCGAAATAAATATTTATTACGAACAAACAATATGATTTTCAATCGTTGTTCACATCAAACAAAAATAACTTTAAAGCAAATAAAATTATTTTGATTCAAATAAGAGAAATTATTTTGTCCAAATACTCAAAACATTGGTTTAAATACTTGACCTATTTAAATTAAAATACAAAGCTTTGGGAATAAATATAACATATATATTTTCTAAAGCCTTTGTGTTTTGATTGAAATCTGAGGTATATTTGTTCCAAAAGCTTCGTGTTTTAATTTAAATAGGTCTGAAACTAAACTGAGGGCGCGAGAAGGGAACTGGAGAAGCGGGAGCGTAGAGCGCCGACGCGGCCGCGCAACAGCTACCGAGTTGTACGAGACTCGGATGAAGTAATAATATTTTTTAATTTAAAGCAATTCCTATTTGTTTTAAATAATGGAGAGGTTTCGTATCTTTAAAGCTTTAAAGCGAATAAATATGTGTTTAATATGGAAAAAAGTCTGGCTATCACAAAGCAAATAAATAACCAAAAAAAATCAAATACGCCCAATTATTTAAATTGAAGAAATTTTATTTAATCAAAGTAATTTTTATTTAAAGCAAATAAGAAAAAGGCAAATAAATATTTATTAGGGTTTTTTTTCACATTTTTATCAGTGTGGATGATTATTCTCCAAAGTCATTCTAAAGCCGCCATTTTAAAAAATATTATTTATTTTTATGTTAAAAAGTAGCAAACGCCCTCTATTACATGAAATATGAAAGAAAAAATACGGCAGTTGCGTGCGGGAAAGCATCACTTTTCGCACTTGTTAGGAAAATAACTATTTCAGTTTAAAAGTTAGAAAGGGGGACCGCGCCTATTAATTACATCATACTTTAAATTATGTTTAAAATTTACTATGCCACTAAATGCCTATTTAATATTACAACCGAGCATAAAGTACTGGCTACAAACTATCTTGAGCCATAAGAGTCCCTTAATTTCTTGTGACAAAAGAGAACTATTTAGTAGAAAAAATGTGCGATCTTATGCGAAATGAGAAAAATGTTGCTTCAAAAGCAAACCTTTTACAAAAAGATATTTTAGCTTTTTTACCAAGAAAAATGCATTAATGTCAAAATCCCTCTATCTAGATTCTTCAAAAAAAAAATCTTTTGCGCCAAATATTCTGTTACATAAAACAAATG
>MU187107.1:50378-79463 GCA_016904865.1 Pissodes strobi
TGAATGCAGTGCTGGAAGCCAATTGCAGTTGCCTTCTACCGGAAATTAAAAATTAGGATCGTCTGGGTTGTCTTTAGAGTAGTTTTATGTAGCGGTTTGTGGTACCAACTCCTGAAAGTGCGTGCCGTTTAGGGACTTTCTTTCTTTTGTGTTGACGTCGCGGAAATTGTGATTTACTTTTGTATGTTTCCCTAATGAATGGTGGGTCGAATTGTTATTTCCTTTTGGCTAGGTCCAGCAATTATTTAAGATGGGCTTTGGTACATCAAAGTTCTGCGTTTTCCTTTCGAAATCGCTCTGGATAAATTATTGGGTATGACGGGTTGTGGCCACGGGACGGGCGACTATACTTTTATTGGCCAGGCATAGTTGCAGTGGGAATATTGGAAGGGGGCATCTGCTTCCGGAGAGTTTTTGAAGAAAAACACTCTACGTTGACTTGTCGTTTAAAGCAGTGGTCGTGTCGGAGGTTTTTTTGCTTTACCTCATGGGATTGTCCCGACCGACCAATTTATAGAGTCTCAGGCCTTATTTTGCTTACGTTGGTTAGTTTTGTTCGTTAGTGCCTGTAACTCGCCCCATAACTGGGATTTTATGCTGCTTTAGGTGGATGAGTGAATTTGATTTTTTTTGTCTCTCTACTACGAGTGCCTCCATTTTGGGACTTTATGAGTGGATTTTAATTGCGTCTTAATTCTTTACAGAAGCCCTTTCTACGTCCACGCGTGCATTCCAACGCGCTAGTTGTAGCAACCCTTTACAGGTAATTTCTTTTTTTTCCACTGTTTTCTCTCGATATATATCTATTTTTTTATTGTCTGAGCTTAAATGTCCTTTGGTCATTACATGCAGAACCTTGAATATTTTGATGTTCTACAGGGTTCAACCGTAGGGTACACTTCTACCGTAGGGGTACACTTCGACCGTAGGGGTACTTCAACCGTAGGGGTACACTTTTACTGTAAGAGAAGCCACCAACTGAATGTGAGCTATCTTATCTTTATTATAAGTGTTGGTTACTACCCTCTTCTCCCCTTTATATCTTTAAATATTAATACGGTTATTCACCACTCTGGTTAATAAACCCGAGATTTAACTTAAATTTATCTCCTTGACGAAAATACACCAAACCGTAATTTTCTTTGCTCCAGAATTAAGCTCTAATTAAACTCTTTTTTTTTTTTGTTTTGCTAATTAAGATAATTTTCTTTACTCTAATTAATAAGTCGACACTTAAAATTTAACTTATTTTATTCTTGTAGATCAAAATAAAAAATTCAGCTTGTTTTATTCGTGTCAGTCGATACTTTCAACATCTTTAACTGGCCGAAACAGGCTCGTAGTTTAGTAAAATAATCGGCTATAATTTCACGAAATTTGCGACGAGTAACGCGAAATATTTTTCCGAATATCGATTTGTTCTGGTACCTTCATTAGGGAACTCTCGCTCCCTATCGGCAGATTTGGCGTTGTGTTGACAGTTCCTGGTCTAGTTTTCTAGTCTCTAAGAAGAGTGTTTTATGGTCAGATAGTCTGGTTAATAATTGATTAACGAAGACAGCGCCCAATCTACTGATTTCATTTTGGTCGACTGCCCAAGGTATCAGTTATTATTGGCGTACCTAATTTTATTTATAAACATAATTAGTTTGTAGAGCGATACTGTGACGTCAGACCATGGTTTGCGCGCCTAAATAATAATCAAATAAGGTCTTTTATTTATGTTACTTGAACTGTGACTTTCTAAAGTAAGAAATTATATTTTTAATTAGTTCAGCTTGTTTTTAACACCGGTTATATTGCGTAATGTTTCTCTTTGAATCTCGCTAGCCACCATAAGGTGATCACGTTCGAGTGAACCAAATTAATTATTATTGGAAGTTTTTGTTCCATCCAAGATACATAATGATATCGGCTTTTAATTGAGCGAGATAATTCAATTAATAATTGTTTTTTTATTTTCTTTTATTTACCTTTATGCCTCAAGTAACTAAGTAAAATTTCTGATTATTAGAACAGTAGACAATTCAAGTCGTAATATTTAGTATAGCAGCATAAAATATCGGAAAAATCATCATCTTATTGTTCTGTGTTCTGCGTTGAATAATAAACCAACTTTCTATTTATTGAATTTGCCTGTGTTTCTATTTACTGAATTTGCCACAGTTTCTATTTACTGAATTTGCCTGTGTTTATATTTGCTGAATTCGCCTGTGATATTTAATTGTTCCTGGATTGCCTGGATACGAATAAATCAGGACGATTAAAGAAGGTGGGTACTTTGATTTAATTCATTTGCGCTCTATGTTTGAAATGTTTCGGCTTCATTGACTTGCTATAGACACTACAGTTGAATATTGACTTTATCGTTAATTCTTAGTTTTTTTTTGCGTCTCACTTTTTATTTTTTAATGCTGGCCTACTTACTTGCCTTTTCTTATTGAATCAATTCTCTAATTATAAAAATTAATTCACGGTTGTTATTTTATTTTTCATTTGTTCGGATTGATTAAATTAAAATCAACCTAATCGCATTAATTTCGAATTTATTTAGGTAATTTTCCCTTGGTAGTTGCGAAGCTGCGAAGCTTAGGCTATTTCTTGCTTGTGCCGTCTACAAGCCCGTGGCGCCTTATAAATCTAACCCACCCTTACTCTCCGGCATTAGAGCTAGGGCCTGCGCTTTGAAGACGACTCGTTCTAGATTACGCATCTGTACTTGCAAATTCACTCAAATTTAAACTTTCCTTATTTGATATTATTCACACTCGGTCTCTTCTAAGCCGAGGTGAAGGTTTGCGCCAATTAGGAGAAAGAAAAAGCGTGGCAAGGAAACAAACTTTGAAGTAAATCAAACCCATTATTTTGTTACATTAAACATTTTTATATGATATGAAAGCTTGTCGCGAGTTTTTCTGTTTCAATTCCTTAATTTTTTTTTAATTTTATTATTTTTTTGCCCTTATTTATGTTTTAGTTTTTAGTATTATTATTCATGTTGTTCCCACGAGTACAGGTCAAAAACCGTCCATCCCCCCAGACGTCCGTTGCAGAGGGATAAGGGCTTCAATACAACAGGGTGTAACCGGTGGGATATACGTAAACTGCAGACGCGATAAAACTTCGCCATACGGCGACTGTAATATAAATGTTAGATATAATACCCTCGTTACGTTTCGTCCTCAAATATTTGAACGCTTCATGCCTTGCCCTCCGCTAGCTTCGCTCGCTCAGGGGCGCAACCAACAAAAAGTAACCAAAACTAACCCAAGACATGAAAATCATCTACATTCTGCAGTTTACGTAAAAGCGACTCGGTGCCCTGAGGTGCCACGTTAGCGATATGATATGTTTATACACTCTCATGCTATTTACGTCCCGGCACGTGCTCATCTTGGCGTTTGGTGTGGCCATGTGGCCAAAGAATCTAAAATAAATTTTTTCGGCAAATGCAGTTAAATCTGTAAAAGCTATTTAAAAGTGAGAACCGTATGTTTCTAACTATCATCTTTCTCGAGATACAGGTTATGTTATTGTTTTGTTGAGCACATGTGATTGTCTTTTTAATTGATTTTAAATTGATTTCTTATTATATTAAAGTCCAATTCTGGGCTGAATTTATTAGTTTTTGTCCAGTTCAGCTGTTGGAATATAGTTTCCAAAAGTGGTTACCCCAATTACATTATTTTTGTGTGTTTGCAATTTCCAACCTACAAGATGTCTGGTGATCAACTCATTTGTTATGTTTGTGGGGCCAACTGTGTGGCAAAAGAGGATAAACAGCAACTATTGGGCTGCAAATGTGATTTTTGCAGTAAACCTATATGTAGAACCTGCTGTGGTGTGGAAACAGCGACTGAAGTTCGTACGATCCTGCTTCAAAACCGCGCACTCTACTGTGGTGTCCTAAATGCAGAGAAACTAATATACAACAATGGTAAGGATGTTTATCTTGTCTGCAGACAGGGTAGGGTCACTTCTAAGGCTGATACCGCTTCTTCCGACAGGGCTTTGAAAGTTGAAATAAAATATTTGAAGAAGCTTTTAAATGAGGTTGAAGAAAATAATGATCTTTAAAAGGTAAATAATGAACTGGTATGCAAAAGAGTGGCAACACTAGAGGCTGATCTTGAAAAGAATGTTGTTAGGCGGGATAGTGAGGGTAATGCCGGAGATTCTGTGTCGACACAGTTTTTAGCTGAGCACCATGAGAGGGAGAGCAGAAAAAAGAATTTTATGTTGTTTAATTGCTAAATCTATCCAAGACATTAAGAAAGCAGTTACAACCGCTATCAAGGAGTGTGCTGAGTCTGATTTTTCGGAGAATGATATTAGGGTCTACCGATTGGGAAAGCAGGTTGAAACTAAAATCTGGCCGATTAGAGTAATGTGTGGTGCTGCTGATCTCTCTCAAGAGGTCATTCATAATGCCATGAAACTTGGAAGAAATCCTGATCTAAGGCACATCTCTGTCAGTGTGGATAAGACTTCCAAATAGCAACAGGAATATCGCAATATCAAAATTGAACTTCAAAGGCGTATTAAAGCTGGGGAATCGAATCTGCGAATTATCCATTCTACATCCATGGTACACATAGGATTGTCTCCACGCAGAGTCACCGGGAACAAAAAACTAGCAACCTTGTCCAGTGGGAATATCCCTGTTATTTATCAAAATGTTCGCGGACTGAAAGGCAAGACACACGAATTCTATAGGGCCGTATCTCGTGGTGAATATCAGCTTGTGTGCACATCAGAGACCTGGCTTCAAGATGGTGTGCAGGACCAGGAACTTTTTAGCAGGAACTATACAGTCTATCGTAAGGACCGAAATCTTGAGGCTCTTGGTGTTAAGATAGGAGGTGGACTTCTGCTAGCTGTGAGACATGAATTGTCCTCAGTCAGAGTTAGTTTGAAGGACTTGGAAGTCAGTCTTCCAGCGGTGGACATTGTTGGTTGCAAAGTTAGTGTTAAGAGTTCAAATATTTTTGTTTTTGGTATTTACATGCAACCTATTTCACCTTTGTATGACTATCTGGTTCTTTTTTTTTACCTCTCATCATTTAGAGCAATTGAAGGCCAGAAGATTGTACTGCTCGGTGATTTTAATGTGAGATTTATGCTGGATAATGTCTGTGATCTAAATACCAAGCTTGATGCCTTGAGGGATTTTATGGCGTTTTTTGATCTAGGCTTTTGAAGTTTGTGTGCATGACAAATTGTCTTATCAACTTAAACATATAATTTCAGAAAAACAACATGGCTTTTTTCAAAAAAGATCTACGGTTACTAATATGGCATGCTTTCTGCAAATAGCATAGCAAGCAATTGATAGAAGGAGGCAGCTAGATATACTGTACACGGACTTGTCTAAGGCTTTGACCGGCTGGATCATGGTTTGTTAGCTCGAAAGTTGGCATTGGTTGGTTTTCATCCCAATCTTGTTGCATTTTCACTTCTTATTTAAAAAATAGGCTTCATTATGTTGAATATAATGGCTTTAAATCAACGTTTTACTTAGCGGCAAGTGGTGCACCCCAGGGCAGTAACTTAGCCACAATGTTATTTAGTTTATTTATCAATGATATTGTGGACCTTGTTGAATGCGATTGCCTTTTATACGCGGATGATTTGAAGCTTTTTTGCATCATATATTGCCTGGAGGATTATCTAAGGCTGCAGGAGGATATGAATAGAGTCATTGAGTGGTGTGAATGAAATAAATTACCCTAAACTGCTCTAAGTGCAAAAAGATGACTATTTCCCTCCTTAATCAAGAGATCCTGTTTCCTTATACTCTCAATGGCTCCCGGCTGCTTGACTGCAGTTCGGTAAGAGATTTGGGCATTGAAGTAGATAAGAATCTTACATTTAACAAGCAAATAACTCAGGTTACTGGCTCCACTTTAAAGTCCCTTGGGTTTCTGGTGAGATCTTGTTCGCAGTTTGAAAACATATTAAGTTTGACTGCACTGTATGATTCTCTGGTTAGGTCTAAGTTATTGTATGGCTCTGTGCTGTGGTTTCCCATATACAATGTTTATGTTAATAGGTTGGAGTTTGTACAGCGTAGATTTTTGAAATACCTCCCCTTTAAAGTTGATGGGGTATACCCCGAGAGACGTATTGAGCAGGATTGTCTCCTGGAGATATTCAATTATTTATCACTAAAGCTCAACACTGTTCTATCTAGTCAGATGCTTTTATACAGGGTGTGCAATAATAAAGTGGATTGTCCTGCACTTTTAAGCCAGTTACCTTTCTGTGCACCTCTTGCCAACACCAGGAGACATCACCTGTTTTATCCTCCAGTGAGTTTGACTAATTTGTGTAGTAAAGCTCCTCTATATAGGGCATGTAGAGGGTTCAACCAGATAAATATTTTTGATGTTGATCTCTTCGGTAATGTTTTTAAAACAAGAGTAGGTTCCTATTTAAATTTTATAGATTTTTTATTTGCTCGTGATTTTATTTCCTGTGCTTATTTTTACTTTTTTACTAGTTTTAGTTCTATAAGTGCTGTAGCTACTGTGTGCTTTTATCTGTTAAAGTGCTCATAAATGTTTGTGTATTTTATTTATATATCTTTTAGATTGTCTTGTAATGGGGATTTTCCTGTTGGACAATAAACGATTTTAATTTGAATTTGAATTTAGTTGATGAAAATCCAAAACTTTTCGGAAAATTATCTTCATTTCTCTTGAGGTATCCAACAGTGGAAACCGTATGTTTCTAGCTATTACCGTTCTCGAGATGCAAAAAACTATCCCTTTCATCGTCCTAGGAGATGAAATTCCAAAATTTTTCGGCAAGCCATCTTCGTTTCTCTTGTAAAACAGTATCGCGAGTTTTGTTATATGTTTTACAGATCGATGGTGATCACGAATTCTTAAAAACAACAAAATTCGCCATTTTTGTAGCTGCCATTTTGATTTTTGATTAGGAAAATGTTTAAATTGTATTGTCACGAGAGCCAAACATACATGCCAAACCTAAAATAAATCGGATATTTAGAAGCAGTTCGAATTCAGATTGCAAGATTTGATTACAGCAGACATACAGAGATGAAAGTAAATAAAAGCTTTTAAAAAAACAAGCTGTTTTACCAACAAAATAAAAACATTTTATATAAAAATAATAATAACACAGAATAAATCGAATATAAGACACTAAATTTTAATGAGGAAGAGTTTTGCAAAAATGTTGATGCTTTAGTAACTTAATCACAGGCATCTTTATATAAGACCATTAGGTCTTTGAATTTTTCTCGAGACATTTTGGGGGGTCTTTGTTAAGCTTTCATCCTAGTCGTATTAGTCTACAGAGCTTATGACTTTTGCTTTAAAGTTATTACACGGTAAGTCTCAAGCAAATGGGGGATTTTAAAATATAATTTGATTGGAGTGCTTCTTTTTACCATAAACTCGCACATTTTCATCTAGTTTGCCTTACTGAAAGTATACGTTTAGTTCAGCAGCTTTATTTATCGTATAGGTAATAGCACTGTGGGCTGAATCGCCCTCACTCTACCCATGGTATGGAATAAAAAATGGCAATGAATTACATTTTTATTTGTTCAGTGAACGCACCGAATGTAGGTGCATCGAAGCTAAAACTGAATTTTTGTTTTGCTCTGGACATCCATCAGCAAACAATATAACTTCTTCTACTCCTTGCGTATCAAAAACTTGAAGTTGGTTGTTTAGGCAAGCAATTATTTCAGAGGCTCCTCTTCTTTTACTGATGCGTTCATGCCACATACACAACTCGCATTATTTGTTTGTTTTTAGATTATATATTGTGAAGCTCTCATTTGAAAGCTTTCTTATATAAAAGAGCTGACCTGCTGACCGAAACGAATAATCCTGCTAACAGTATTGCAGATGACAGTACCCTTGTCTCTCAATTTAGATCAGAAAAACCGTAACCAGCGACTGAGACTTAACACCGCAGACAGGAGCAGATTACAGCAATCAATCAAGACCTGGAGAAAGTTCAAACTTGGGGCGACAGAAATTTGGCCCAGTTCAATGCAGCAAAGACCCAAGCAGCCACGTTTACCAAGAGGGCCAATACGGCGGGCCCTGACATCATTATGGCAGGGTCGACCATTCCTTCATCCTCGTCAATCGGGCTACTGGGTGTCTCGGTCAACAGCAATAGGTCATGGCATGACTACGTTGCTAACATAGCAAAATCAGCATACCAGAAGCTTGGTGCGCTATTTCGCAACAAAAGCTGTATATACCGCAGCAGTTGCTCTTGCTCTACAAAGCGCAAATAAGACCATGCTTAGAATATTGCTCACACATTTGGGGTACCGCACCAAAGCACATCCAGAAGCTGCTGGATTCCATTCAGAAGAGAGCTGTGCGTCTCATCGGCGACCCGGAGTTGACCCGGAATCTGGATAGTCTTGAACACCGCAGACATGTGACCGAGATGTCCCTGTTTTACAGATACTTTCACGCAGATGTTCCCAGGATGTGGCCCGCCTTATCCCGCCCCGGGCAACGCCTGTCAGATAGTCACGACAGGCGACAAGAGCGCACCAGTTCGTCGTACAGCTGGTAACACCTAGAAAATCGCTTTACAAGACCTCCTTTGTCTGGCGCACTGCATCACTGTGGAGCTCACTCCCAGGACATCTGTTTCCCGCTAATTACAACCTACAACTATTCAAGAACCGTGTCAATTAACATCTTCGCACACACACACCGCTCGTCGAGCGCCATAGGATCTCCTTTTAGTTGCGGAGAAGACGGTGGAGACTGGACTTGAAGCGCTGTAGGTTGTAATAATTTTCGGAAAGACATTACTAGAAAGACCATTCCAGAGCGAGGCAGTCCTCCAGGTAAAAGGGCCCTGCAACAGCGACGTCCTAAGTGTTCGCAACTGAATCGTATGTTGATGAGCAGCCTGTATGTCACGGGTGTTTCTGTTTGGCACACCTCTGGGCGAATCATGAGTGCCAGCTCGTTCGAACACTCTTTTAAGTAGTATCGATACTCGTCCGCCACTTTTCTTCGATATTCATATATTCGCCATACCTTAATTTGAAAATATTTTGTAAATGAATGGCTCCAATAGCTTCTAACCAAAAAGGCGAAAGCCGGTCTGTATTTTCCATATCCCGTCTATCCTATTTTAGCTTCAATCACCTCTTTCTTCTTAACTTCGCGAATAATTATTATATATATGACATAATCGCTAGGAGTTTTTTTTTTATAAGGAAATCGTGAGACTTCTCTTAATAGTGACAGCTCCTTGCCATTTTCTCCAAATTAGCACTTAGGCTGCAACAAAAACAAGCTCCGAGCAGATTGGCTGGCTGCGCACAAAACTTTCTACTCGCCGGCGAATACATAAAGATTTTCGATGGTGAAAACTTCATTTTAAATTCTAATCTATTTGGGAAAACTTCTGATAGCCTTTTGTCTATAAAAAATAAAGAAGTTTCTTTCGTTTTGCTTGCTCCTCCGGCGTTCGGGCGCAAAACTCATAGCCACGCAAATTTGCCGCTTTTATTGCTCCTCTGGGATATTCATTTTATGTTTCGCGGCAGGACTGGAGCAGCTCGAGGTACGAATGATTTTCTGGCCCCGTCGAGCATTCGTTCTCTTTCTATACAAAACACATTGCTGTCAAAGCAGCAATCAGCTTGATATCGATATGAAAGGGCTCAATGGCCAGTTTTGACCGATGAGAAAATTTCTGCCGCATTCGAATTCACTTCAGCGTTCTCTCCAAGATTTGGCCATTACATTGAATGGACTCTTGAAAATACAGTGCGGAATTTAGGAAAGTTATTAGTTTTATAGTCACATATTTGTATAATTCCATTAAAATATAAAAATAATATATTTTACTGTTTTCATTTTGATAAAGTTTCATTTAGCATAATATGCACTTTGAACTTAACCAAACGATAGTTGAAGATATAACAACTCTACAACTGATGTAGAAGGACCTTCTATAGGAGGTGCATCTACATGAGTTCGACAATCAGGTCGATTATAGTGAATAAGATAACGGTAATCTTATTTGTATATGTAATATGAGCGATCTAAATATTTTGTATAGTATGAAGCAACTGTTTTTTTCTGGTGACTTTATTGATGTGAAAAAGTTACCATCAATGAAAGATATTAAGGCATTTAACATTGTTGACTAATAATTTTATAATTATTATTATTTTTTAATGTCGCTAGAAAGCCTTCGTTATCTCCTTTCAGCCTACTACACTCGACAACTATGCCAACGGAAGCTGAAAAATTCGACTAGACTTGTATTGTATTGACAAATACTAGTATCCAACTTATCTAAATACAATTTTTCGGCTATCTAGAAAAAATCAAATTTGCTATTTAAAAGAGACCGCATGATTGATACCAGGATGAATATTTTCAAGACGTACAGTCCGCCCCTGGCTATTTCTCATCGATGCCAATGCAGTGTACACTGATGCCGTCTTTTTCTCAATGCAGTTTCGATATTGCATCCGGCTTTGCTTCGTTTGTTCCGTTCAGATCCACAGAAACGGAAAATTGACTTAGATTCGTTGTTTTTTGTTACTTTATATAAATGGATATATTTGTACGTCACTAGGAGCTAAAATACCTTGGAGATATTTTGGCCAACTTATTCGTATAGAATAATGGGTAACTTGCAAGATGCTACAAAGATGACAAATTCTGGATACATTATGTAATATATTTAGAGATCACGCGGTCTAGCGAAAATGTTAGGAGATTTATCGCCTCTACAGCATAAGATATAGGCAATCTAATATTTAAATAAATAAATAAATAAATAAATAAATAAATAGGACTTTTATTTGCCAAAAGATTGGATAACAAAATGGTATATATGGGGGCGGTATACAACAAGCGGCGTGGCCGCCTGTGCCTGCGGCAAGCGCGAGGCCCTTTGGGCCTCGTTTGTGTGACCTTCGATCACACATTACTGCCACGCTCCTATCCGTACCGTGACCTATAATTAGAAAGCCCTTATAATTAGATTTACCAATCGCTAGTCTAATTTTACCGTGATAATTTTCTAATTGGTTGCCATGGTAACCGACTTGTCAACGTCAATCGTTAAATTTTTTTTATCTTTACCTAAATACCAAATATCAAATCTCTAAGTCGTACGATTGACGAATTATGACGATTTTTTACTTTTTTTGGTTACCATAGCAACCAATTTTTTAGTATGAAATTATGCTTCATAAACAATCCTAAGTACCATACTATATATTTTATTAATGATATGCATATTATTAATTGGTTGCCATGGTAACCGACTTGTCAACGTCAATTGCTAATTGTTTTTTAATCTTTACCTAAATACCATATATCAAATCTCCAAGTCGGACGATTGACGAATTAAGACGATTTTTAACTTTTTTTTGGTTACCATAGCAACCAATTTTTTATTATCAAATTACGCTTCACAAACAATCCTAAGTACCATACTATATCTTTTATTAGTGATATGCATATTATTAATTGGTTGCCATGGTAACCGACTTGTCAACGTCAATCGTTATTTTTTTTTAATCTTTACCTAAACACCAAATATCAAATCTCTAAGTCGTAGGATTGACGAATTATGACGATTTTTTACTTTTTTTGGTTACCATAGCAACCAATTTTTTAGTATCAAATTAGGCTTCATAAACAATCCTAGGTACCATACTATATCTTTTATTAGTGATATACATATTATTAATTGGTTGCTATGGTAACCATGTTGTCAACAAAAAATGCTAACATACCTTCACCTCTACTTATAAATTGACTTCGAAAAAAAGAAAAGTTGGGACTTGTTTACACGGACAAAAATGCCAAAAAACGTTAACTTGTCCTGTTTTCACACCCTGTATATTAACCGAGCGTAACCAAAATCATTAGGCTTCGAGGGTTTGTGGACCTCTAACTCTATGACAAATTTCAAGTCGCCATCTTCGAAATTGCGACCTGTAAATGCCAAAAAACGGTAGCTTGTCCTGTTTTCACACCCTGTATAACAATTAAAGCAAAAGAGCAAAGGAACAAAAATACGTGTCTTACCGAATACTTTCATTTGACATAAAAAAAAGAATTTTATCCATGTTTACACGGACAGAAATGTTAAAATACGGTAATTTGTCCTGTTTTCACACCCTGTATATTAACCGATCGTAACCAAAATCAATATGTTTCGAGGGTTTGTGGACCTCTACCTCTATGCCAAATTTCAAGTCGCTATCTTCAAAATTGCGACCTGTAAATGCCAAAAAACTGTAACATGTCCTGTTTTCACACCCTGTATAACAATTGGAGCAAAAGAGCAAAGGAACAAAAATACGTGTCTTACCGAATACTTCCATTTGACATAAAAAAAGAATATTATCCTTGTTTACACGGATAAAAATGGCAAAGAACGGTTACTTGTCCTGTTTTCACACCCTGTATATAAACCGATCGTAACCAAAATCAACAGGTTCCAAGGGTTTGTGGACCTCTACCTCTATGCCAAATTTTAAGTCGCTATCTTCAAAATTGCGACCAGTAAATGCCAAAAAACGGTAACTTGTCCTGTTTTCACACCCTGTACAACAAATAGAGCAAAAGAGCAAAGGAACAAAAATACGTGTCTTACCGAATACTTTCATTTAACATCAAAAAATAGAAAAGTTGGTCCTTGTTTACACGGACAAAAATGCCAAAAAACGCCAAAAAACGGTAACTTGTCCTGTTTTCACACCCTGTATATTAACCGATCAAAACCAAAATCAACAGGCTTCGAGGGTTTGTGGACCTCTACCTCTATGCCAAATTTCAAGTCGCTACCTTGAAATGTTGGTCCTTGTTTATGCCAAAAACGCCAAAAAACGGTAACTTGTCCTGTTTTCACACCCTGTATATTAACCGATCGTAACCAAAATCAATAGGTTCCGAGGGTTCATGGACCTCTACCTCTATGCCAAATTTCAAGTCGCTATCTTCAAAATTGCGACCTGTAATCGATTTCATCACATACACACACACACACATACAGACAAAAAATCAAAATTTTTTTTTTCGATTACAAATCGATTGGTATAAGTTTCAGAGCGATCCGACGTACCGTTACGAAGTTTTTGTCCCGATTGGTCTCGCCCTATAGAAAGCCCTATATTATAGATAAGGGCTTTCTAACAAGCGGCGTGGCCGCCTGTGCCTGCGGCACGCGCGAGGCCCTTCGGGCCTCGTTTGTGTGACCTTCGGTCACACATTATTGCCACGCTCCTATCCGTACCGTGGCCTATAATTAGAAAGCCCTTATAATTAGAGTTACCAATCGCTAGTCTAATTTTACCGTGATAAATTTGTAACTGGTTGCCATGGTAACCGACTTGTCAACGTCAATCGTTAATTTTTTTTTATCTTTACCTAAATACCAAATATCAAATCTCTAAGTCGTACGATTGACGAATTATGACGATTTTTTACTTTTTTTTGGTTACCATAGCAACCAACTTTTTAGTATGAAATTATGCTTCATAAACAATCCTAAGTACCATACTATATATTTTATTAATGATATACATATTATTAATTGGTTGCCATGGTAACCGACTTGTCAACGTCAATTGTTTTTTAATCTTTACCTAAATACCATATATCAAATCTCTAAGTCGTACGATTGACGAATTATGACGATTTTTTGCTTTTTTTTTCGTTACCATAGCAACCAATTTCTTAGTATCAAATTAGGCTTCACAAACAATCCTAAGTACCATACTATATGTTTTATTAGTGATATACATATTATTAATTGGTTGCCATGGTAACCGACTTGTCAACGTCAATTGTTAATTGTTTTTTAATCTTTACCTAAATACCATATATCAAATATCTAAGTCGTACGATTGACGAATTAAGACGATTTTTAACTTTTTTTGGTTACCATAGCAACCAATTTTTTATTATCAAACTAGGCTTCACAAACAATCCTAAGTACCATACTATATCTTTTATTAGTGATATACATATTATTAATTGGTTGCCATGGAAACCAACTTGTCAACGTCAATCGTTATTTTTTTTTTTAGTATTTACCTAAATACCAAATATCAAGTCTCTAAGTCGTACAATTGACGAATTATGACGATTTTTTGCTTCTTTTTGGTTACCATAGCGACCAATTTTTTAGTATCAAATTAGGCTTCATAAACAATCCTAAGTACCATACTATATATTTTATTAGTGATATACATATTACTAATTGGTTGCCATGGTAACCGACTTGTCAACGTCAATCGTTATTTTTTTTAATCTTTACCTAAATAGCAGATATCAAATCTCTAAGTCGTACGATTGACGAATTATGTCTATTTTTTACTTTTTTTGGTTACCATAGCAACCAATTTTTTAGTATCAAATTAGGCTTCGTAAACAATCCTAAGTACCATACTAAATTTTTTATTAGTGATATACATATTACTAATTGGTTGCCATGGTAACCGACTTGTCAACGTCAATCGTTATTTTTTTTAATCTTTACCTAAATACCAAATATCAAATCTCTAAGTCGTACGATTGACGAATTATGTCGATTTTTTACTTTTTTTGGTTACCATAGCAACCAATTTTTTAGTATCAAATTAGGCTTCATAAACAATCCTAAGTACCATATCATATCTTTTTTTAGTGATTTACATATTATTAATTGGTTGCTATGGTAACAATTTTGTCAACAAAAAATGCTAACATACTTTCACCTCTACTTATAAATTGACACCGAAAAAAGGAAAAGTTGGTCCTTGTTTACACGAACAAAAATGCCAAAAAATGGTAACTTGTCCTGTTTTCACACCCTGTATATTAGCAGATCGTAACCAAAATCAATAGGCTTCGACGGTTTGTGGACCTCTACCTCTATGCCACATTTCAAGTCGCTATCTTCAAAATTGCGACCTCTAATGGCCAAAAAACGGCAACTTGTCTTGTTTTCACACCCTGTATGTTAACCGATCGGAACCAAAATCAACAGGCTTCGAGGGTCTGTGGACCTCTACCTCTATGCAAAATTTCAAGTCGCTATCTTCAAAATTGCGACCTGTAAATGCTAAAAAACGGTAACTTGTCCTGTTTTCACACCCTGTATATTAAACGATCGTAACCAAAATCAATAGGCTTCGAGGGTTTGTGGACTTCTAACTTTATGCCAAATTTCTAGTCGCTATCTTCAAAATTGCGACCCTAAATGCCAAAAAACGGTAACTTGTCCTGTTTTCACACCCTGTATATCAATTAGAACAAAAGAGCAAAGGAACAAAAAATACGTGTTTTACCGAATACTTTCATTTGACATAAAAAAAGAATATTATCCTTGTTTACACGGACAAAAATAGCAAAAAACGGTGACTTGTCCTGTTTTCACACCCTGTATATTAACAGATCGTAACCAAAATGAATAGGCTTCGAGGGTTTGTGAACTTCTAACTTTATGCCAAATTTCAAGTCGCTATCTTCAAAATTGCGACCTTAAATGCCAAAAAACGGTGACTTGTCCTGTTTTCACACCCTGTATAACAATTAGAGCAAAAGAGCAAAGGAACAAAAATACGTGTCTTACCGAATACTTGCATTTGACATGAAAAAAGGCAAAGTTGGTCCTTGTTTACACGGACAAAAATGCCAAAAAACGCTAAAAAACGGTAACTTGTCCTGTTTTCACACCCTGTATATTAACCGATCGTAACCAAAATCAATAGGTTCCGAGGGTTCGTGGACCTCTACCTCTATGCCAAATTTCAAGTCGCTATCTTCAAAATTGCGACCTGTAATCGATTTCATCACATACACACACACACACACACACACACACTTACAGACAAAAAATCAAAATTTTTTTTTTCGATTACAAATCGATTGGTATAAGTTTCAGAGCGATCCGACTTACCGTTACGAAGTTTTTGTCCCGATTGGTCTCGCCCTATAGAAAGCCCTATATTATAGATAAGGGCTTTCTAACAAGCGGCGTGGCCGCCTGTGCCTGCGGCACGCGCGAGGCCCTTCGGGCCTCGTTTGTGTGACCTTCGGTCACACATTATTGCCACGCTCCTATCCGTACCGTGGCCTATAATTAGAAAGCCCTTATAATTAGATTTACCAATCGCTAGTCTAATTTTACCGTGATAAATTTCTAATTGGTTGCCATGGTAACCGACTTGTCAACTTCAATCGTTAAATTTTTTTTCTTTACCTAAATACCAAATATCAAATCTCTAAGTCGTACGATTGACGAATTATGACGATTTTTTACTTTTTTTTTGGTTACCATAGCAACCAATTTTTTAGTATGAAATTATGCTTCATAAACAATCCTAAGTACCATACTATATATTTTATTAATGATATACATATTATTAATTGGTTGCCATGGTAACCGACTTGTCAACGTCAATTGTTAATTGTTTCTTAATCTTTACCTAAAACCATATATCAAATCTCTAAGTCGTACGATTGACGAATTATGACGATTTTTTGCTTTTTTTTTGTTACCATAGCAACCAATTTTTTAGTATCAAATTAGGCTTCACAAACAATCCTAACATACTTTCAAAAATGCTAACATACTTTCACCTCTACTTATAAATTGACATCGAAAAAAAGAAAAGTTGGGACTTGTTTACACGGACAAAAATGCCAAAAAACGTTAACTTGTCCTGTTTTCACACCCTGTATATTAACAGATCGTAACCAATATCAATAGGCTTCGAGGGTTTGTGGACCTCTACCTCTATGCCAAATTTCAAGTCGCTATCTTCAAAATTGCGACCTGTAAATGCCAAAAAACCGTAACTTGTTCTGTTTTCACACCCTGTATATTAACCGAGCGTAACCAAAATCATTAGGCTTCTAGGGTTTGTGGACCTCTACCTCTATGCCAAATTTCAAGTCGCCATCTTCAAAATTGCGACCTGTAAATGCCAAAAAACGGTAACTTGTCCTGTTTTCACACCCTGTATAACAATTAAAGCAAAAGAGCAAAAAAACAAAAATACGTGTCTTACCGAATACTTTCATTTGACATAAAAAAAAGAATTTTATCCTTGTTTACACGGACAGAAATGTTAAAAAACGGTAACTTGTCCTGTTTTCACACCCTGTATATGAACCGATCGTAACCAAAATCAATATGTTCCGAGGGTTTGTGGACCTCTACCTCTATGCCAAACTCCAGGTCGCTATCTTCAAAATTGCGACCTGTAAATGCCAAAAAACTGTAACTTGTCCTGTTTTCACACCCTGTATAACAATTAGAGCAAAAGAGCAAAGGAACAAAAATACGTGTCTTACCGAATACTTCCATTTGACATAAAAAAAAGAATATTATCCTAGTTTACACGGACAAAAATGGCAAAAACGGTAACTTGTCCTGTTTTCACACCCTGTATATAAACCGGTCGTAACCAAAATCAATAGGTTCCAAGGGTTTGTGGACCTCTACCTCTATGCCAAATTTCAAGTCGCTATCTTGAAAAGTTGGTCCTTGTTTATGCCAAAAATGCCAAAAAACGGAAACTTGTCCTGTTTTCACACCCTGTATATTAACCGATCGTAACCAAAATCAATAGGTTCCGAGGGTTTGTGGACCTCTACCTCTATGCCAAATTTCAAGTCGCTATCTTCAAAATTGCGACCTGTAATCGATTTCATCACATACACACACACACACACACACACACACTTACAGACAAAAAATCAAAATTTTTTTTTTCGATTACAAATCGATTGGTATAAGTTTCAGAGCGATCCGACGTACCGTTACGAAGTTTTTGTCCCGATTGGTCGCGCCCTATAGAAAGCCTATATTATAGATAATGGCTTTCTAACAAGGTTGCTCTTATACAACCCCCCTTCAGATAGTACAATATAAAATGGTTAAACACTTTACCTAAACTAAAATACAAATAAAAAATAAATATGAACGAGAGCAACGATATGTATGTAATATAAGTAAGTGCAATGTTACCTAAGAACCGCTAAGTTAAGTGTCTCTGTTGTCTAACGAACTTCCTCACACTCCGACGGAACACTTCCGGACTAGGGGACTCTCTAACACCAATATGGCGACGACTAAAGAGTCATCGGATTTTTACCAGCGTAAAAAAAACCGAGAAAAGTGTTAACAGTAGTTGTCTACATTGCAAAAAAGTGTGAAAACCCAGTAAAGTGTATAAGTTGCATGGAATTGTTTCATCCATCATGTCTGAGACAAGCTGTAGGCAAAAAATCAGCCGTTTGTGTACACGACACGGAGAAAGCGAACCAAACAGCAATTTCGTCCATAGTAGCAGAAACTTATAAGAATGACTTGGAAATAGCCAATCTGAACGAGAAAGTTATCGAACTGGAGGAAAACTGTCGATATCTTGAAAAAAAAGGTATATTTTCTATGGAAAAATTGGGAAACAAAAGCCGTTTTTGATGGAAAAGCAGAAGGTAAACATGCCCCCGAGCATGCCCCCCTTCCACTTATTCCCTCGCAAGGTGTTGCCCATCAATAATCAGCTGTTAAACCTGGCCCTTTAATCCCAGAACAAAACAAAGATGTCGCCTCTAACGACAAAAATATAAGGAATCCGCGCCCTGATGCCATCTGCATCGATGAACTGTCGAACCAAGGTCGTCGATACCAACGCTAAAACTCCGGAAACACAAGACACACCCAAACCACGCAAAAAAGGTTGTTGATGTCAACAAAACTAACCTAACCCCGATTTCCGACGCAGATGATGATGATTTCTTTGTTGAACAAGATGATAACAAAGGAAATGCCGACGGTGAAATAAATAAACTCCATAAATCAGGATGGACTCTGGCAACAGGGAAAAGAAGAACGAGAAACAGAATCCAGGAAACTAGGCCCAAGCCACTTTTGGGGGCCAATGAAGCTGAGACCGGTCTTAAAATAGCAGAAAAGAAAGCCTACATTTTCCTCTCAGGCTTTGCGCCCGAAGTTGAGTCAAATGATGTGCTTGTTTTCCTTAAAAACAACAACTTGGAGGCTGGCTGCAGCCATAAATCTTGATTTAAACTGGAAGTACCATATGAAAAGAAAACATGTACCTAAATGTAGGTCTGTGGCCAAAGGGTACCATCGTTAAGCATTTTTTGAACATTCAGCGCCGATATCAGAATGGACACACAAAACCAAAATTGATTCAAAATATATCTCTAAAATCTAGCCCTGCACATAATATTAAAAATTTTAAATAATGTTTGTCTATTTTACACTTAAATGTTCAATGTTTAAATCATAAATGTAATGATCTGGAAATGCTTCTCAATGAAAAAAATTTTGAGTGTTTTCTTGTTAATGAGCACTGGCTCAGTGCTCAGCAATTTGAGACTGTGAATATTGGGGGTTACATTGCTGTTTCTGGTGTTCGTAGGAAGGAAAAATATATGGTGGTGTAGCAGTATTTTTGAGAACCAACATCGATGCTGTACCTATGGGTCTTGGTGAGTTTTGCATTGAGCAGCACTTTGAGGTCACTGGTGTGTATCTTAGTGAGATCAATGTGCAGATAATAACAATCTTCAGAGCACCTGGGGGTGATTTTGAAATCTTTTTAGAGAACCTAAATTCCCTTATTGACATACTTGATCTGTCAAAGCCTACCATTATTTCGGGAGATTTTAATGTTTATTTTTTGACCGGAGACCAAAAAGCTTTAGATGTTAAAAACTTATTCATTACGGCTGATATCTATGACATTGTAAATTTTAGTACACGTGGAAGTTCATGTTTGGATAATATATTTACTAACATCCAACAGTCTATTACTTCTTGCAAAAAAATTAATTTAAAATTTTTATCTGATCATGATGGTATTCTGGTTAGATATGATATGCTTACTGATAAAAAGAGTAAAACTAGAATAAATTATAGGCCGATTACTGAGTATGGACTATTTTGTTTACACAATACTATTGAATTGCAAACCTGGGATTTTATCTGTGACCCCTCACTTGACAAGAACATAAATTTCAAATCTTTATTGACATAATTGTCTCGTCAGTTGAGAAAGCTCTACCTTTAAAATCCAAATTAGTTGAACAAAATAAAAAATGTTTTCACATAGAGTGATTTAACAATAATTTAAGAAACATGCGTGAGCGACTGAAATTAATAGCCTCTTTAAATAAGCAAAATCCGGTGCTTATGCCTCTTAAGACTGTCAAAGAATATAGAGCCCCTTACCGCATAGAGCTGTCATGAGCCAAAAAATCAACTTATGACAATTACATTAAGAGTGCTGAAAACCCCCAATCGACCATGTGGCGTGTTATAAAGAGTAATCAACCCTCCCCCACCTCGATCTTCCTCAATACTGGATGCATCTTCTTTCAATATGTTTTTTTTTCTAGCATAGCAGATCAGGTTATTCAATCCCTTTCCACATCCAGTAAGAATTTCTCGGAATACCTCAGTGAAAATGCAAGTCACGTTCCTTTTAATTTCTCCCATGTCTCCTTTAATGCGGTAAGGCAGAAGATTGATGAAATAAAATCAAGCAAAAGCAAGGACTGCTATGACATCAATGCAAAAATAATAAAAACTCTGAAAAATCTCATCTTGTTCCCTTTGATAGAACTTATAAACCAGGCTATTGGCTGTAATGTGTTTCCTCAGGTGCTGAAAACTGCCAAGATTGTACCTATTTATAAGAACAAAGGATCCAATGATGAATACTCAATATATCGACCTATTTCCCTCCTGCCAATTTTATCAAATATCTTTGAATCGGTCTTGAAAAAACAAATAAATGGACATTTTGAACAAAACAATCTCTTCTTTCAAAATCAGTTTGGTTTTATGAACAAAAAGGACACTACCCTAGCCATTGACTGTCTTGTGAGACGTGTTATGGGGTGTTTTGAGGAGGGACTTGATGCTTACGCTTCATGTCTGGATTTAACGAAAGCTTTTGACTGTGTCTCACATAATATCCTTCTTTCCAAACTACCCCACTATGGTTTTCAGGCAGAGAGTATTCAATTAATAACCTCATACCTGCCGGACCGCACACAGTCAGTCCATTTTAATGGTATTATTTCGAACCCACGCATGGTGAGATATGGAGTTCCCCAAGAATCGGTCCTAAAGCCTATCCAATATTTATTTTTATGAATGACCTTGCCTACCTACAGGGAATAGAGGGGCTGCTTTTTGCAGATGATACCTAAACTATTTTTATAACCTACCATCCATCCCAAATAGATGTTTCTGGAATTAAAAAGGCTACTATGACAATCGAAAAATGTTTTCTTGCAAATAAACTGTGTCTGAATGGGGAAAAACACAGTCCATAAATTTCAGCTTGAGGAGGAACAAAGTAGACCACCGTTTGCTGGAGTACTACACTGATGAGGTAAAATTTATGGGTCTTTTCCTGAGCTTAACAATGACATGGGAGTGTCATATTCAGCAGCTTTGTGGCAGGCTCTCTAAGTCAGTGTACCTGATGAGAAACCTTTCAGGATGTGTTTCCAAAAGGAGTGTACTAGCAGCGTATCATGGCTACTTCAGCTCGGTCATGGGCTATGCGATTCTCCAAAGGGGTCATTCCCCTCATGCCATCAACTTCTTTAAATTACAAAGAAGGTGCATAAGGCTAATGGCTGGGTTGGGCTACCGAGAGAACTGTCGTCAGGCCTTCGTGGACCTGCAGATATTGACGCTCCCCAGTGCTTACCTCTTACAATGCCTTTTGTATGTTAGGCAGAACTTGCCACTATTTTAAGCACACCAAGAGGTTCATAGCTATCCCACCAGAAACAAAATTCTTCAATTCCCTACCCCAGCATATTAGACTATTAAATGACAAAGAGTTTTAAAATGTTTTAAAGTTTTTTCTACTTAGCAAAGCTTTTTATGACTTTGAGGAATATTTTCAGAACTGCTCTAATCTGGCGTCTTTTTAGTTTGTTTTTTTTTTATACTCTGTAAGTAAATCTTAAATGTAATGTTTAGTTCTTGTATTTAAAAATTTTAGAACTATGTTAATACTGCTTTTATTGATTTTATGATTGTGTATCCAATCCTTTTTTGACGTGTAAAAGTGCTGTATGTATGGAGGGTACCAATAATATTCTATTCTATTCTATTCTATTCTATAATAAGAAGTTGATTAACGCGAAATAGCGTTGAAATTGGGCGGAGCCATGCTTCATAACACTAAACATATTATTAAAACGTGTATTTCGGCGATGGACGTCCGAGATTCGTATGAGCTTTTCAGAGAGATATGAGGGCTCTTGAAATAAAATTATTTTAAATACTATATTGAGAAATTGTATTCGAAAACGATCCTCGAGATTCAGCCAGCCAGAGTGCGAGAAGCTTGCAAACACGTGATCAAACTTCCGTAGATTATAACTAAAACAATAGCGATATCCAATTTCGGGTATAGAAAGGATAACTAGAGCTGAGTATCATCAGCATATTGGCGAGAAGAACAGTTATGAAGAATATTGCTGAGGTCGGAGGTATATATGAAAACATGATCAGACCCAGTATACACCTTTGTGGAACACCTCTTGACACCCGTTCGAAGTCTGAACAAATCTTATTGTATAATACTCGTTGGCGCCTATTAAAAAAATAACTCGTAAAAAAATTGAGTGCCCGCTCTCCCAAACCAAAAAATTTCAACTTTGCTTTCATTAGGTCATGATCTAAGATATCGAAGGGTTTGCTGTAACTCAATAAAATTAAAATGGTATTTTTACCCTTATCACAAGCGTGAAAAATATCAGCAGTCACTTTCAAGAGGGCTGTAGAAGTGCTGTATTTAGACCTGAGACCTGAATGGGTAATTGGCAATATTTGATTCTGGTTTAAGAAAGTATTAAGTTGCTCATTTACAATTTTTTCCAGAATTTTAGATAAGATTGGTAAAATACTAATAGGGCGATAGTCATTTAAGGTTAGAACTTTTAGGTACAGGAATGACAGTAACCTCCTTCCAAAGTTCAGGAAATTTGCCATTCAATAAATATTTATTAAAAATGTAAGTAATGTGAAGTGTAAGAGTAGGAATTATATACAAAAGCATCTTCAAACTCAATCCATCAGAACCTGTAGCATTTGAGTTAAGTTTATAGATCATTCTTTCTACGTCCTCAGGTTGGGCAAGTTTCAAAATGAAATGGTTGGTATTGGCATCAAGAAAAGATGTAGATCGTTAATTTTCATTTATGAAAACCACAGCTAACGGGACATTATTAATAGAATGATCATTAAAATCTGTTGCTTGGAAATCATTAAACATTGAAATATTTAAGCGTACGCCAGAAATTTTTTGGATCGGTACGAAATGCATGCTGTAGAAAGGCCCTTTTTCCGACTTAACAGCCATATTAACCATATTTCTTAAATTATTAAATTCAAGTCAAGAATTCTCACATTTCAAGGATTTGTATTTTGATAAAGCTAATCTTTTTAACATTATCATTTTAAGTTTTCAGTAAACCAGCTGGCCGTTTAGTTATTTTAGCTGTTTTAAAAGGGTCATGTTTATTAAACAGAGTCAGTACGTTCCGATTAAGAAACTCGACCATTTCGTCAATATCATCCAGCGCAAACAAGCGGTCCCAATATATAGTGGCCGTAGTCAAAAGAAGCCAAAAACGGCATAATCAAATCCATGAATCATACTGGCCAAACTAACCTCTAACACATCGAGACAATCTACCAAATTCGAATTAGGTGTCCTTTAAAGCGTTCCCATCCATAGTCTCCTACCATCAATATTAACAGAAATCCAAAGTTGTTAAGAGCATTGTAAACAGTATCTATATCTAGTAGCTTGAAAGATATTGAATTCTTAATATAAAAAGCAACGCTGCCTCCTCTGCTCTCTCTGTCACGTCGCAAAAACCTATAATCATTGATTTCAAGGGCGTAGGTAGGCAAACTGTCTGAGAGCCAAGTCTCAGAGAGTCCCACAACATACAGATTGGACCCGCTCAATATAGTTGAAAAAAATTCATAAGACTTAGAGAGAGAACGAATATTAAAATGTGAAAATTTCAACCAATTGTCTTGCATATTAACTACAATCAGCGCTCCTCCTACAAGATGTTATATAAAAATAAAATAGAATAAAGTAAGATACGGTGTATCCGTAATACATCGACAAAAAAGGTAAAACAAATAAAACAAACCACATTAGAAAAAGTGAGTACGTCCAGAAAATGCTTACCGATATATTATATTGTTACGTTTTTCCCGTGGGTTCTTAACAGAATTACAACTTTGCTATTTTCAACTAATACTCTCTTTATTCACTACCACTGTATACAATTTAACACTCTATACTACTCTTATAACTTTACCACTAATATCTATTCAACACTCAATGATTAACTGAACTGAACTAACTAACCGACTTAGGTCTGCTTATATATAATCTCAAATCTATCACGAATATTCGGGAAGTATTCCGAGGCCACTCCCGAATCCCGAAACTTCGCGGCCGGCCGGGCGATGATTCATACAGACAGAGAAGCGAGGGGCACGGCGCGACGGCTAGTTCTATAGGGTAGCACAAAAACGTTCGGATGGTTGTTAGTCGTGACATTGCCTCCCTCTTAAACCTGATCGTCCCGATCAGATACTGCATGTCCGTGGTATGCTTTCAGTCTGTCGAGGTGAACAACTTTCAGTTTGCTTCTGGGGCTACGCTGAATTCTATACACAACGTCATTAATTCTTTTGATGACCGTATAGGGTCCTTCCCATTCTGGTGTTAGCTTGGGAGATCTTCCTGTCTTCCTTTGCGGGTTATATAACCAGACTTTATCGTTCATCCGAAATCCCCTAGAGTTAGCTTGGAGATCATATCGAGCCTTCGTTCGGTCACTGGCGAGACGTTCAAACGGTAGTCCCACATCATTCTGTTTCATCTTCCCACTGGATCTTGTCTGGGATCCTTAACTTGAGGCACAGGTTGAACACTGTCGGCACCATGATTTCACATCCTGGCAGTAGTTGACCCAGTAAAATCTGTCGCGGATCTTGTCAATCATTCCGTTAACTCCGAGATGAGCACCAAACTTTCTATTATGTACTTCGTCCAGAACTTCCGATACGCTCTTCCTGGGTACCACTAACTGCGTCTTCACTACTTTGCCATCAGCGCTTTCCCAGGCTCGTTTAAGGAGTCCATTTTCAACTACCAGGGAGTCCCACTGAGCCTACAGAGATTTAAAAGTAGGTCCCTTAGTTGAAATATCTCTCCAGCTGGTCTTGGTTGACGTTCTTCCTTAGCTTTTAGTAGCACTGCTATTTCATTATCCTCAAGCTGATCCTTCTTCAGTTGCTCTGTGGTCCACTGCTGATCAACCTTAAACTTGATTCGCCTAATGGGAGTGATTCCTTCTCGTTGGTCAATTCTTTGGCGATGTTTATAATTATCCTCACATGATCTTCTGGATAAAGCATCTGTATTACTATACCATCTTCCTTTCCTGTGCTTAGCCTTAAAGTTATATTGTTTCAACTCTTCCTGACTTGGCTTTGAACTGCTGTTGTCTCTGGATGGAGCGGTAGGTCGTAGTTGTACTCGACAGTCTCTCTTAAAATGCTCAATGTTGCCACATATATAGCATTGATTTGAAACATTTCGGTTACGTGGCCTATCTTCTAGTGGCTCCCGGAATATCCGTACTCGACAGTCCCTTCTGAAATGTCCAGTCTTTCCACATCTATAGCACTGATTTGATGTATTTCGGCTATGCGGCCTATCTTCTATTGGCTCTTGGAATCTTTGTACTCGACAGGCCCTTTTGAAGTGTCCAGTCTTGCCACATCTATAACACTGATTACGGTTGTATGGCCTAACTTCTAGTGACTCCCTGAATCTCCCCGTGGGCTGAAGAACTTCGGTTAATTTCTTCAAAATACCGCCCATTTCAGTTAGTTCACAATTGTTCGCCAAATTTTCTTCTTTGATGGATACTTCCCTGATTGCGGGCTTAGAGATGTTACAGGCCGCCTCGATTTCCAGAGCTCTACCCAAAACTTCACGGCTGCTATCAGATTTGGCTAGACGTAACATCTTCTGAGTTTCTGGATCTCTGACACCGTCAACGAAATATTGGGCAGCAAGTTCCTCTTGAAATTCCTCTGTCGCTCCCGGGTAGGCCAATTGAATGAGACGTCAAATATTTGCCTCAAATTCTTGCAGGTTTTCACCAGGCTTCTGATGCCGAGACTTTACTTGTGCCTGATACAGTTGTCTTCGGTGTTGGTCTCCAAATCGTCTCTCCAGGACAGCTACAAGTATGTCATATTTCCCTTGTTGGCTGATGGGAATGGTCTGCAGCAGTTCCAGGGCAGATCCACGAAGCGCTACCACTAGTGATGTAACCATTTCTTCATTATTCCAACCGTTGGCAACAGCAGCGGCTTCAAATTGTCTTTTGGACATTGTCCAGGATGTTTGACCGTCGTACGTTGGAGGTTTGATGTTTTGTCCTGAGGCGAATGCCCTCTCGGTGGGTGCTTGGTGTTTTAGTCTGGTAAATTCTGCTTGTAGATTCTTCACTTCTTTCTGTACGTCTCCTACTTACTTCTTTTTGTACATTTCCAACTTCTTTTTGAATATTGTTTACTTCTTTCCAAATTTCTCATTTTGTCCGTCCAATATTTTCTGTTATTTGCCTTGCTCGCCTACAATTACATCCAGCATCCATTTCTGAAGCTGGTCCTGCTCTGCTTGTCTTTTCTCTTCCTGATCTTGTAAAATTTTCTGAAGCCGGTCCTGTTCTGCTTGTCTTTTCTCTTCCTGGTCTTGCAAAATTTTCTGAAGCCGGTCCTGATCTACTTGCCTTTTATCTTCTTGATCTTGAAAAATTTTCTGCAGCCGGTCCTGTTCTGCTTGCCTTTTACGTTCATCCTCATCCCGATCCGCTTGCCTTCTACGTTCATCCTCTTCCCGATCCGCTTGCCTTCTACGTTCATCCTCTGCCCGATCCGCTTGCCTTCTACGTTCATCCTCGTCCCGATCCGCTTGCTTTTTATCTTCTTGATCTTGAAAAATTTTCTGAAGCCGGTCCTGTTCTGCTTGCCTTTTACGTTCATTCTCTTCCCGATCCGCTTGCCTTCTACGTTCCTCCTCCTCCCGATCCGCTCGCCTCTCAGCATTTAAATTATCCATGAAATCGGCCAACATTTTATTTATTTGCTCCATTTCTGCTGTTGCCTTGTATTGACCATAGAATGTTATAAAACTTTACCAGAATCCAGCAATCAAATGGTCTCGTTGACGTACTTGTACTCTTCTTTCCTCGAAAAATACTTCGCAAGTCCGGTCCCTTCACAATCCGACTTCTGACACCAAATGTTACGTTTTTCCCGTGGGTTCTTAACAGAATTACAACTTTGCTATTTTCAACTAATACTCTCTTTATTCACTACCAATGTATACAATTTAACACTCTATACTACTCTTATAACTTTACCACTAATATCTATTCAACACTCAATGATTAACTGAACTGAACTAACTAACCGACTTAGGTCTGCTTATATATAATCTAAAATCTATCACGAATATTCGGTAAGTATTCCGAGGCCACTCCATATGATCTCGACGAGGCCATCGAGATAATTCCAGCGATCCCGAAACTTCGCGGCCGGCCGGGCAATGATTCATACAGACAGAGAAGCGAGGGGCACGGCGCGACGGCTAGTTCTATAGGGTAGCACAAAAACGTTCGGATGGTTGTTAGTCGTGACAATATCTATTATTTGACGAGGCGAAGTTCAAGTATTTAACCCAGGAAGCGTAGCGAAAACATTTATTAAGTGTATATAACTTTTTAAAAATTTTCATTAAAAACTTGGGTATAGGGCATTATACATCAAATGTATATAGAACTTTGTGTAAAATCGAAATATGCAATAATATTGAAACGCTCCTGTCGCAAAGTACATTTGTTGTATCTGAAGGCCAAGACTCTTTACACGTGCTCATAACAATGGCGAACGATTTATCGCCACTGTCGGTTAAGACCCTGTTAAATTGATGTTGTTTGGCAGTAGGTTCTAAAGTAGATGTTTGTGAAACGATTATCTTGAATGATTACAATTTATTAAGTGATCAGTCAATACTGGCAATAAAACTCAAATGGTCAATCTTTATACATCTATTTTTCATTCCTTGTACAGTTTAACGAAAACGCAGTATTAATTTACATAAAATATCCAATAGCATATACTAAAAATTAATAAATAATGAATTGACTTTATCTATTAAACGAAAAATGCAAATCAGAAAGGAAAATCTATTTATTTCATACTATATTGTAATATACTCCATTACGTTGTCGGTTTCAGTCCGGGAAACGATACATTATATCACTAGTACGGTAAAGTCATTTTCCCGGACTGAAATCGAAATTTTGCAATTTTACAAAGACAAGGCTTATTTTTAACAAATATTTTATTTATAACAATATTAAAATAACTACCTACCCACTGATAAACATAAACAGTTATACTGTAATTCGAATTATTGGATATTTTCAAAGCGGCAGGAGTAGCAGGAGCAGATTGATCTTCGCGTTTCTTGGTTACCAGTGAGGAAGCTTGATGACTCTGAAGAATTTCCACGTCAAAGCCCGAGAAGAAATATTAGAGGAAAATCTAATTACACCATAAATTGGCGAGTTTTTATAAATTGCTTCGCTTATTTCAAATTCCACCGCACGCCACTGTCGTTAAGGATACATACTTATTATAAGTATTAAAAATATTTGTTTATAATGTTAAATAAAAACTAAAAAATTTACCTCTATCAATAAAAATGTCTCCGTTGGCGCATCTTGCGACGTCTTCCCCTGTTAATACCTTCGACTGGTTGGGTTGATGACCAACGGATTCATTTTTCAGGAAGGCTATATCTTTCGGAAATTTGGAGATGTCGACGATTTCACTGACTACTAGCATGGATTTCAGGGTAATTTTTCAGTTTAGCAACCATTCCACCACAGACTTAAAACAAATATTCACTGATTCTAAGCAACGTCCAGA
>MU187108.1:0-28436 GCA_016904865.1 Pissodes strobi
GTTTTAATGTGGTGGAAAGTAAAAACCAGAAAATAACCTTCGTGTAGAAGTGTGGGAAGAGTTTTTCCTTGCTGAAAAATACCATAATTCCCGAAATATTGTGCTATGTCAATGTGATAGAGTCGACAGGGTTGCCAAACCTAGCCAAACTTGCGAGAGCTGGAGTGGCTGGAATACCGGTAGTCTTGTTAATATCGACTCATATATCTACGGAAACTAGCCTTCAAAATGAATTGCCTTCGATGTAAACAAATAAAAGTGAAAAACAAAGATCTTTTTGACTGCGATGGTTGCAAGGGAGAAGTTTGTAAAGAGTGTGGTAAGCTAACAGCTTCAGAAGTAAAGGTTTTACAACTGACCGGTGGTCGCTCGATGAAGTTGCCCAAGTTGTTTAAATGGAGAATCAATGGAACTGTTTCAAAAACTGGTAGAAAGTAAAGAGGCAATAATAGAAGATAAAATGTTGATTATTAACATGTTAAAAGAAGAAATTGAAGCAATGAAGAAGAATATTGCCCAAGAACAATATAAACATATCATAGGATATAGTAGTGCACTGAAGAGGAAAAAAGAAGTTCATAGTGAAACCAAAAGATAATACCCAAAAGAGTGAAATAACAAAAAAGAAAATTGAAGAAAACATAAATCCAAGTAACTTAGGAGTGGGAATCTCAAGGGTAAAGTACGTACGAGAGGGTGGAGTGGCAATTGAATGTAATGAAAATCAGAAAGATGTTGAGAAAATATGTGAAAGCATTAAAAGTACACTCGGCCAAAGTTATGAAGTTACAATACCCGAAAAGAAAAACCCGAGGATTATAATATTTAATGTAAATGAAGCAGATTTGGAAGACGAAGATACTTTTTTAAATAGAATAATTATACAGAATGCGATAAATACAGAACCTATACGTGAACTAAAAATAGTATACTCATTTAAGAACAAAAGGGGATTAAAAAATGTTATTCTCCAAGTAGACAGTAAGACATATGAATGTATTCAAAAAATACATATTGGCTGAAAAAGTTGTTTTTATAAGGATAGCTTTAATGTGAAACAGTGCTACAATTGCTGGAAATTTGGCCATATTGCAAAAGAATGTAATAAAGAAGTGCCAACATGTCAAATATGTGCAGGTGAACATAAGGGAGAAGATTGCCAGGCCGATGAAAAATGTTGTGTAAATTGCAAACATGCATCTGAAAATTTAAAAATACCAAACATGGATTATAACCATAGAGCATTTGACAGAACATGTGAAGCATACAAGAGAATAGTCGAACAACTACAGAAAAAAATAAACTACGGAGAACTATATGAGAGTGAAAGCAAAATATAGCAATCACAAATGCACATAATGTACTTAAACATACAAGGACTAAAATCTCATAAAACAAAACACAGCTAACATGGTTGATAAACCAAAATAAACCTATAGTAATATGTCTGTCCGAGACCCACGTTACTGATGATTTTATACAAAGTGAAATAGACATTAATGGTTACAATGCTATATATGGTTTTTCGACAAGCTCTCATACTGGAGGAACACTACTATATGTCAAGAAGGGGTATAGATTTAAAAAACTAGTGAAATTTGAATACAACAAAAACCTATGGATGTCTGGAATTGAAATTACTATAATAGGTCAAAAATATTGTATATACAGTCTGTATCATTCACCTAGTGCAGGTGATGTTGAATTCTTAACCAAACTTGATGAGATATTGGAAGATATGAATATGAATGCTATAATTATATTGTTGGGAGATTTTAACACAGATTTGAACCTTGATAGTTTCTATGCAAATAGGCTTAAAAATCTTATTAGCAAATATGGTCTTTACCAGTTAAATGAACAGTGCACTCGAATAACCCACAATTCAGCTACAAAAATTGATCTTTTGATTACAAACAAAAAAGAACTAAACCATAAAACACATTTGACACCCAAAATAACTGATCATTCAATTATTTCAATTAATCTAGAGACAGCTCATTTAAATTATACAGAAAAAGTACTTTTCAGGAATTACAAATCCATGGAGACAATGGGATTTCAACTAAAGTTATTGGATATGATATGGGCCTTAAATACATCAGATGTTAATATGCTGGCAGATAACTTTATAAATAATATTACAAGTGCACTTAATGAATTTGTCCCAGTACAAGAACGAACTATAACAAACAAATTATTACAACGTAAAAATAGATGAAGTCAAAAATAACTCTACTGAAATGTGGAAGACTCTAAAACAAATTGTTAACAATAAGGGACATGAAAGCTTGAAAAATTAAATAATATTCAGCAATAAGATAGTAACAGGAAAAGAAATTAGTGAAAATTTTAATATATTTTTTCTAAATAGTATTAAAGAAATTACTGAAAATATTATACCCACAAAAACACACCTTGAGAGTATAGAGCTTATACAAAGTGAGTATAAAATGGAATCATTTTGCAGATTAGAAATGTCTGATCTAAAAGCTAAAATAAAGTCAATGCAAAACAAAGAAAGCAATATAAATGGAATAACTGTTAAAATACTCAAGGAAGCGGTCCAAACAATTGGTGATAAAATACTAAACTTAGTCAACACAAGTTTAGAAAAAGGTACCTTCCCATCAAAATGGAAATTGAGCACGATCGTCCCAATACCAAAAAAGACAGCTGCAATACAGAGTGAGGAGTTTAGACCAATAAATATAGTTCCCCCATATGAAAAATTGCTAGAGATGTGTGTTAAAGATCAAGTAGTGGACTTTATAGAAAAAAATAAGATCATAGGTGACTACCAAGCAGGTTTTAGAAGCAAAAATTCATGTGAGACTGCTCTACAGAGTGTATTACTGGATTGGAAGAGTGCCTTGGAGGAAGGAAAAATGGTTGGTGTGGTATTTCTGGACCTCAGACGAGCCTTTGAAACAATAAATAGAATATTGCTTTTATTCAAAATGGAAAAATATGGGTTTGGTCAAGTCATTTTAGACTGGTTTGAGGCATATCTCAGTGAACGAACACAGGTGACGAAATATGGTGGTGTTTCAACATCATTACCATCAGTGTACGGTGTCCCGCAGGGAACAGTGTTGGGACCTGTACTTTTCATTCTGTACATTAATGACATTGTCAAAGTAATCAAAAACTGTAAAATCCAGTTATTTGCAGATGATACCATAATATATGTGAAAAGTGATAATCTAGATGAAATAACAGAAACGTTAAATAATGAACTTAGTAATTTGTTTGAATGGCTAAATAACAATTGTCTCCAACTAAATGTAACTAAAACCAAAATGATGGTTATAAAAAATAAGAGTAAAAAGCTTAGTTTTATAGATATCATTCATACTGTTAGGATTATGAGTAATACAATTATAGATAGGGTAGTTAAAATTAAGTATTTGGGTTGCATAATAGATCAACATTTAACATTCTCAGAACACTTCCAATATATTACAAATAAAATTGCAAAAAAGATAAATGTTTTAAGTCGTACATCAGAACACTTAAGTAGTTGGACTAAATTAACAGTGTACAAAACAATCATTGTACCTCATTTTTATTTTTGTTCCACATTACTGTTCCTTATGAACAACTCAGAATTAGACACTTTACAAAAGAAACAAAATAAAGCGCTAAGACTTATATTGGGATGTAATGGATATACTAGGATAAGTGATATGCTTAATTGTACAAACCTTTTAAGTGTTAGACAAGCTATAACATATAACACTTTAGTCTTTATATATAAAATGTTACATCATATGTTACCCAAACATCTTTTGGACAACTGCAGATTTGTTAAAGATGTGCATACACATAACACTCGCTCAAGGGATAACTTTTATTTAGACAGGGTTAGTAGTAGTTTTAGTCAAAATAGTCTATTTTACACAGGTTTAAAATATTATAATGAACTGCCAAACAATATAAAGAACTGTGATACTCTGAGTAGCTTTAAAAAATCTTGTGTATTATATATAAAAGAAAATATTAAGATCTGATTCTCAATATGTATATTTGAATTGATTATATTATATGAGTAGTATATTTATTGTTACAATGTTGGTTAGGTTTGGGTGGTACTAGTGATAGTTTTCGAGTATATGGTAGATATATCAATCTGTGATAAATTATCAAGACAGTATGTACAATGTACTTCCTTCTAGGAAGTTATATTTATGTTATGTGAACTTTTTAGAAATATTGTATTTTTGCTAGCCAAGTGCTATTAATAAAGATGTTATTATTGTTATTATTATTATAATAGCTTGCATTATTCTGCACCTCTTCTGTATTTAACATTTTTGTCTAATGCGAAAAACAAAAAAGTTAATAGGGGGGGGGGGGACATTACAAATGATCACCGTGTACAAATTGCGTGGTAAACTTTTTTAAGCCATGATATTTTATATATCATAATATGTTATTTTATTGTGTTTGTAGAGTTCTAACAAAATTATTTATATTCAGTTTTTGTAATTTTTTAATTACTCGAAAAAAACTTTTCGCGAAATATGTGTTAATATGAATTATTTTTCACACTAGTGCGAAAAGTAAATCACCTTTCACACTAGTGCGTTAAAGCGACTTTTTCACACCGAAATGGGTGTGAAAAATGTCACTTTTCACACGCTCGTGGAAAAAATATTTTAATTCAAATTTCTAGAGACTGCTGAGAGTTTTAAATTGAAACAATTTTTTTGGATATATACCAAGTGTTTCTCAAAAGTGGCTCACCCCTATAACTTTTTTGTTTTTAGAGATAAACAAGTGAAATTCGGTGTGTGGGTATAGTATATAAATATGTATTTTTTGACGTATTCAATTGTTTTCTGTTACTTTTGGTTTAACCGGAAGTGACTCCTACTTTCTTATATTAAATTGAACAACCGGTATATTTTTACTTATTTCAATGGAAAATCACATTGTGAATACCATGATACCCCACTTGTCGCTTTTGGGCTTTTACCATCCTAAAATTTTCAATTTTAAATTTTCAGAGTGCCATGAACGAGTTATAACGGTTCATTTTGGATCAAGTTGCCAGGGAAAATTGTTTCGATCGAGTTTTACTTTTCATTTGTTTTACAGGTTCATTTAAAGTTTACAAAATCGTATTTATGACGTTTAATCAATTTTTTCAAATAGAACAAAGGTGGCTCATTACCATATTTAAAAAGGGCATTTTGTTGCGAATAATTTGATACCACACAATCGATATTTTGAATAAATATCCAGTATCATAGTCTGTCTGAAAGCTCTAATAGTTTATTGCGACGGCCTTTAACCGTCATAGTTGATAGTGAAGAAAACAAGGAGGCTTTGGAAAGTATTAAAAAAAAGTTTTGCGCAGTCATATTAAATTTGTCAGGTTTGGCAGAAATTCTTAAGAATCTTATAATCAAATCGTTATTACAAATTGGCAAATGGAAAATTACAGTGGAAATTAGAAAATTCACATGATGAAGCTTGAAAAAATGGCGTTGTTGCAGCATGGCTTTTTGCGGAAAGTAATTCCAACAGACGACACCCCGCTCGTCATTATTTTCCAAAAAAAGAGCAAAAACTTCGAAACGAGACCGAAGATGGCAATTTTTAATAAAGAACTGATTATAAAAAATATTGTTTCAGAATTTCTGCCAAAGCTGACAAACTTAATATGGCTCGCAAAAATGTCACATCGTTTTTTTTTCTATTTTGGTATCATAAAGAAGTCTTTTCGATACGCAAAGTAGTATCGAAAACAAGCTCTTTTCGACACTACTTTTGTTGACTATGATACTAACAAAGTTGTTCAATGTCAAGGCTCACTAGCAAAAATTTCGACACCGTTTTGAATGGGATTCCTAATAATACAGGCGTCAAAAGTGGCAAGATGGCCGTCCAACTTTTGATCGCGACTTGAATAAATTAATGTTTTGCATTCAAAAACGTGCAAAATAGAAAAAATAATATAAAATACACGTTTTAAATAGTTATTTTCCTAACAAGTGCGGCAAAGTGATACTTTTTCGCGCGCGACTGATGTTGACCGAACGACGCGAAGCGGAGTTCGGTCAATCAGTCGAGTGCGGAAAAGTCACTTTGCGCAAGTGTTAGGAAAAATATTTTTCCTACGGGCGCGGTCCAAACAAGCACAGAATAATAATGACCCGTATTTAAATAAAAGAAAAAGTATCTGCCATTGGGATACTTCGTGTTACACCTAGATTTGTTTAAAATCTGTCAATCTGACAATTATAAGTCATGTTGCTTGACATAATTTTTTACTGCTATACCGAGGATTTCAAAATATATGGTTTTTGGTTTAAGTTACAATATCGCGAATTACGGAAACTTTTAGGGAAAAGAGTATAATTATGACTTAAAACGGTTTCTTATATTGCATAAAATGTCCAAAAGAGTAAAGTTTCTAAAAATATATGAACATTTTCTTGTCTCTGGTGATTTTAGAGAATTTTACTTTCCCGCACAGCGTGCGGGAAAGTACTACTTCGCGCACTGAGTAGCGTACGCAAAGTAGCCACTTTGCGCACGCTCGTAGAAAAAGACATTTAACGCACTCGCACGTTAGGAAACCCCCCGCAAGCGGGTCGTTTCCTAATTTCGTGCTCGAGCGATAAAATATGGTCTTTTAAAACTAGTATCTTAATATACTATTTTATACTTTCCAAACCTTCCTTATTTTTTTTTGCACTATCAACGTTGCCGGTTGATGGCCGTCGCAATAAAGTATTAGAGCTTTCAGTCAGATTATGATATACTGGATATTTATTCAAAATATCGATTGTGTGGTATCAAATTGTTCGTAACAATATGCCCTTTCTAGATATGGTAATGAGCCACCTTTGTTCTATTTGAAAAAATTGATTAGACGTCATAATTTCGATTTTGTAAACTTTAAATGAACCTGTAAAACAAATGAAAAGTAAAACTCGATCGAAACTATTTTTTCCTGGCAACTTGATCCAAAATGAACCGTTTTAACTCATTCATGGCACTCTAGATTGAAAATTAAAAATTGAAAATTTTAGGATGATAAATGCCAACAAGTGACAAATGGAGTGTCATTGTATTCACAATGTCATTTTCTACTGAAAGAAGTAAAAATATACAGGCTGTTCCATTTAATATAAGAAAGTAAGGGTGACTTCCGATCAAACCGGAAGTGACAGAAAACAATTGAATACGTCAAAAAATACATATTTATATACTATACCTACATACCGAATTTCACTTGTTTATCTCTAAAAACCAAAAAGTTATAGGGGATAGGGGTGAGCCATTTTTGAGAAACACCCGGTATAGGCAACTATATTGCCTTTATGGTTGATTTAAACAATAAGCAATACATGTCGGGTCTCTTTGAATATTCGTCGGTGAAGAAGGGTCCACAAGTAGTGTCGATTAAAACAAAAAACAAGAGACAGCATCGACGTCCACACTTGTGAATATTGAAAAAACGCCCAAAATGTATAATGTCGATACATTAGCCTATACTTTAAATAATCCCTAGAAATACTATATGGTATACTATAATATATGTATTATTCTGCAACTCGAAAAAGTATTTAAATATGTAGCAGACTTTTTTGACAAACGAAAAGTAGGACGCCATGATTTGGCACCAACTACCTAACAAAGTTCTCTACATATTAATTTAAATAAAGCAAGCAATATTTATACCTACGTGTAAATAGAAACGCAAATAAATCAATACAATTGAATGAGTGTTTGGAAAAAGGATAATATTCCAAAAATATGGCGAATTAAAGTGAGATAGCCATTCTATTAATATTTGTATTATCTATATAATATTCCATATGAATTCATTGATGGTTTCACCTATGGTATTTTTAATATGAAGAAACAAGACAATGTGGAGCTTCCCAATTCAAAAGCTTACAATGGAAAAGTTCCTATTAACTCTAAGAAGCTAGAAGGTGTTTCCAAAATAGGGCATTACATATCCGAAGACTTCTATAATGAAATACTGACAAATCCTACAGCAAACACAGAGACCAAGAACCCAGAAGATTGAAAAGCATATGATTATTATTTTTTTAGTGTTTGTTTCTTAAACAAAAACTAGTGATCGACCAAGATGCCCTTTTATATTTTGTTTAGTTTACTTTTTCTATTTTGAGTGGAAAAAGGATAAAAGTTTTGTACTTTTAAATACAAATATCTAGTTAGCTAATAAGTATAAACCACTATACACGTATACTATAAACCATTCGAACTTTGACATTAAATGTACTTTGTGAAAGTGTACATATGACCAATAGAAATGATTTTTGTAAAATTTACTGTTTCGCCGTAAAATAGTTTTTTTTTTCGATTTCCTGCTTCACTGGAATGTTATCCTTTTTCCAATCACCCATTCAATTATCGTATTTACGTTTAAACTGATTTGGGGTAAAATTTCTCATACCTGAAACCAGTTATATAAAAATAATTCTTTTTTTTTCGAAATATGAAAACCTCCCTAAAGACCAAATGAAATTTTTTTTCCGCGGAAATGCATTACATCATTTTTCCAACTTTAGAATAACTGAAACCAGTTATATAAAATAGTATATTGTGTAACTAGGAGGAAAAGCAAAACATTCCTGGACGACTGTGGTAGTTGCTGGATGAGGCGCAGCCGAGGCCAGCAACACAGGAGTACAGGAATGTGCTTTTCCTACGAGTTGCACATGCTATTTTTTATCCGATCGAAATTAATTAGAATACGTACTTATATAAATATAGCCAAATATTACTGTAAATAAAAACGCGTTTTAAATTTAAACTCAACATAATATCAAGTTTTGAATCGAGCAAGCTTGAAGTTTATTACGTAGCTACGGAAACTACAGCTAAATGTTACTTTTGATAGACGTCAGATCTGACAAACAGGGCGTTTGAATATGACAGAAATGATACATTCCCGGCCTAGGACGGGAATGTTATATTCCCGGACTGTTATTTTCTATTCTCGTACAGTTATTGCATGTTGCCAAGCAACGAATACAATATACTGGAATCATGTTTTCTTGCGGTGAGAAAACACATCGGAAAGGTGTCGTTTTTCGTCCGATCGGATAAAAACATATTTCTGCTTTACCTTCTAAACACTTTTCTATACATAAACACACGAAAAACTTGTTGCGGAAATATATAATTTTTTATTTTTTAATAGAATATTATAATATTTAGAATAACTGAAATCAGTTACATAAATGCATATTTTTGTTTCACATTTCACACATTCTTGTGAACATAAACACACAAAAATATCCATGCGGAAATTCGTCATTTTCATTTTTTCATAGAGAAAGACTTGCGCTTCGCGCAAGAGTTACTTCACGCCAGTGCGTAGTGGCTTAAACGAGGCGAAACTAAGCAAAGCTAACCTAAACTAACCTAAGCTAAAACAAACTAAACTAACCCAAACTAACCAAAGCTAACCCAAGCTAACCGAAATTGTTTCGCCTAGGCTTGCGTGAAGAAAGGCTTGCGCTTCGCGCAAGTGCATAGTGGTTTAATCGAGATGAAACTAACCCAAACTACCAAAGCTAATCTAAACTAACCAAAGCTAACCTAAACTAACCAAAGCTAACCCAAACTAACCAAAGCTAACCCAAACTAACCAAAGCTAACCCAAGCCAACCGAAATTGTTTCGCATAGGCGAAAAAATTAAAATGATGCATTTCCGCAGAATTTTTTTTATGACTTTGTATTTGGGGAGGTTGCTCTATACTAAATAAACAAATATTTCTTACATAACTGATTTCAGCTAAGCGAAAGTTGATCCCTGATTTGTGAGACCATCTCCCCATTCGCTTAGCAGAGCTTGCATTTTAAAGTGAACTCAAAACGAAATCAAGAAATGAACTGTGTTTACGTAAAATGCTTGATATGTGAAAGCGGACTGTATATAGCAGAAAAACACTCTTCTTAGACTAACGACCCATCCTTTATTTAATCATGGATTATTAAATAAGTTCAAATACGGTGGGAAACACGTTAGTTCTTCTGCAAGAGCCGGAATATCAAAATAAAATCTCTCGCATTAAAATCTTATTTTTCTACGAGCGTGCGTAAAGTGGCTACTTTGCGCACGCTACTCAGTGCGCGAAGTAGTACTTTCCCGCACACTATGCGGGAAAATGTGCGGGAAAGTAAAATTCTCTAAAATCACCAGAGACAAGAAAATGTTCATATATTTTTAGAAAATTTACACTTTCGGCCTTTTTATGCAATATAAGAAACCGTTTTAAGTCATAATTATACTCTTTTCCCTAAAAGTTTCCGTAATTCGCGATATTGTAACTTAAACCAAAAACCATATATTTTGAAATCCTCGGTATAGTAGTAAAACATTATGTCAAACAACAATACTTATAATTGTCAGATTGACAGATTTTAAACAAATCTAGGTGTAAAACGAATATCCCAAAAAATATGATCGTCAGCGTCGCTAGAAAGCCCTCAAAGCTTCCGTAATTCGCGATATTACAACTTAAACCAAAAACCATATCTTTTTAAGTCATGTCAGATAAACAATAATAGTCATGTAAAGCAACAGTAGTAGAGTGGCGGCTGACGCAAACAATTTACCGATTATTTAAGGAAATTGTAGGAAATTAAAGATAGGAGAGAATCCACCAAAGAACATGCAGGTAGTATATCTTAGGTTAACAGATATATCATACGTTTTCAAACTTATCACTTGTTGCCGTTTTGTCAATCAAAAACTCGTTCTTTTTGGGTCCTGTATTCTACGAAGATCTAATTATTTTACCATACGAACGATGATATATGCGTGTAAGAGATATGGATTACTTCCTATACTATAACATTTGAATTAACACACGAAGGGTGCCTCGAGTGAATCAAAAGTTTGAAAAAACCAATAAGGTAAGATATTTTCTATTTAAGTAGCAACCATTGTGTAGTCAATTCATGTTAATAGATCACAGGTGTAGGTACTCCTAATTGGTGACCATGCATCTAAAACAAATTTTAATTGACATATTCAATTTTAGCGTATACTGGACTCGATTACATCAAGATGAGAATAGAATCCAGGACCCCTACTGAAGTATTGTCACAAACATAATATTGGCCAACGCCATGAGATATAGTTTAAATGTAATATAACTAATATGTAACTATACAACAAAATATATACGGTGCACATGCAAGTTGAATGCTGGTTAATCAATATTTGAATATTAGCTATTCTACCCGTCATATAGTGGATATACAATTAACTATATATGGTGTATATCCAGGTTAAATAATGGTTATGCAATTGCTGTATTTTCGGTATACAGGCCCTAATATGAAATCACAAAAACTTAAATTAATGTAATTATTTAATAATCAGTATACAGTAATTGTATAATCGTCATAGTTTAGCGATACTTCTTTCAGAAAAACCGATTGTATATTGGCCAAAAACAGTTAATTTGTCACAAATAGTATACAAGCTTTGTATTATGGTCATTCGATTTTTGCATAGTTGCTAATTTTTTATCTCTCAGTGTTGATTTTGCTAATTCATTGTATGTTTCCTGATATGACCGGACATAACGTATTCATGCAATTGGGCCACAGTATATACAAGTACGCACTTTGTGTCTTTGTCCCAAATTGTAGCAAATATTGGACATAAAATTTGTACAAAATTATTAGCCGTTCACTGTCTTACTGGTTGCGATACAACGAATGCATTTTACAAAATAGAAAAAAAACGGCTTTTGATGTTTTGTGTAAACATGTCGACAAGTTGGAAGACCTCAAGAAACTTCCAGAACTTTCTGAAAAAGACGCTATTGATGTATGTCAGCAATATATTCTGTTTTTGTATAAGAATAATGTGCCAGGAATTCGCAACCTTAACGAATTACGTTATAAGTTAACACGAACTAGAAATCGGCCGATGAGGCATTCCAACATCTAAAAAGGTAAACTCTGAAATGTCTATGATTTTTGTATTATTTTTAAGTATAACTAATAGTTTAAAATGTTTATTTTAGATGTATATATCAGTTAAAAATATGGTACAGCAGCCACATAAACAAAGTGACATTCGAGAATCCCAGTAACTATGGATGGACTTTTGAAAATGAATCATGGGCCCCAATTTTCTCGTTAGAGGATTCAGTAACAGATGTTGTGGAAAAACTCTGTTATTATGGTGTTCTGATAAAAATTGTAATAATAATAGGTGCTCTTGTGTTTCACAAGGACTTAACTGTTGCAGCGACTGCAAATAGGTATGCGTGCGATAATAGACTACTAATTACCAAAGAATGCTCGTCGGATTCTGAAGCTGAAGATTTTTAATAAATTATATTTCAAATAATTTTTTTTTCATATTTATTAAACAATTTTTTTTTCATATACTGATACATATTGAGGTAGTCGAATTACATAAATGATTATTTTGTTTATATTGCAACTGTACAAGTTAAGGTACTATATAAAATTGCTTAATTTTGAATAATATTGTTATATGGCAATAGACATTTCACTATAACTATATACATATATTTTGTTTAAAACATTACTTACAATGAAGCAAAGATGAAACAAGAAATACAATATAACTAAACACGATAAGGCCTGCAGTGGGCGCGCGCGGAAGCAACTATTTTTTAATATATATGCAGCTTTGGAGGAGGATTACTCGAAAAGTATTACACCTAGAGGACTGAAGAGTTTTTTTTATAACCTTTTGTACTTTTGGCTAAAACTTTCACGCTGGTGACATCCAGAAAATTTCAAAAATAAAAGAGTTTGTCGCTGGTCGAAAATTAGCTTATTCAAAATATAAACTTTCAAGCTCATATACCATTAAAAAAAATGATAATAAAAATCAATGAAAACATTATGACTGTTGTCTTCGCTTAAATATTATATATCATCTCAAGAAGAAATATTTTAATATACGGAGTATTTCCAGAGTTAAGAGGTGTTATGTATAAAAAAGTGGGCAAACTGATTTATTCAAATTTTCGACGTTTTTAGCTATAAAAAAAGTCTGAACCAACAAAAAAAGTCGTAATCACCCATTTCATATAGCCAGGAACATATGTAATCGTATTTTAATGGTCTGAACTGGTTATACCTCAAACACATTTTTTGACTAGGTACTTTGAGCTCCTTTTAGAGTCATCTTAGATCCTTTTAAAAATTCTAAGATTCCTCTGTAATAAGTAACTGTGTTTGAGTAGGTAGGTACTCTTAATACTTTTGGAGCCATTTAAAATATTTTCTTATATTTCTTAGAGCCTTTTGGAGAAATTTATGGTACTTTTGAAGTAAATAGCTTCTTATAAACTGATCTTAGGTTCTTTTGGAAGGTATTAAGATATCTTTGTAGTAACTAACTATCTCTGGAGTATCGGGGATACTTTAAGAGCCTTTTTAAAATAATTTTTGCAGTAATTACCTTCTTTGAATTTAACCGGGGGTTTAAAAGTTCCGGTTAATTTTATCCGCGGCTTAAGTTAGAAATTACTGCCATTCGATAGCTTATGAAAACCTAAGATAGGAACGTGTAAACCGTTTTCTTTGACCTCGCGCGATTTAGATTCTAGAGCCTGTCAAAGTGTCAAAATGCCCGACTTTCAACTGTCAATATTTCGTAAACAGCAAAACAGCTAAAGTTAGGTATAAGATATTATATCCGAAATGCGTTTAGATTTCTCTAGGGAGTCCAAAAATGTAGTAATATACGGGGTGTTCCATTTTAAAAAAAAATAAAGTAGGCTTATATGTCAGAAAATTGTTAGTGTTTTGTTTTATATGTAACTTAGAAAACAACTTGGCCACCACCCCTACATTACGCTTTTTTGTTTACTTTGATCTCTTTAAAAACAACAAAGTTACAGCTAATCAAGATGATATCAAGATAAATTGCATGCACGGTACATTCGTGACTTCCTTCACCCATTCCGGAGGTCACTGAAATAAAGGTAGGATGGTACAAATCATCATAGCGAAACGTGGATGTAAATTACTGGATGTTCTCGCAATTAATTAGAGAAGTATTAATATACTTAGCAATAGCTACCCATACACCAGCATTCTTTCCTGTGGGAATGTCGAATCCGTTAGTGGGTGATAAGATGAACATACCATCTTTCTTGTCACGATCGATGTACCGGCGTTCAACCCGACAAGACATGTGTGCTTTGGTGTGACACGTTGTTGTCTCTTGGTAGTTTTGTTTTCGGTTCGTGTCAAGGGAGTCAGAGTACGTGGTTAAAAATACCTATTTCCTTCAAAGTAGAATTTGGCAGAATAAAGGGTTAGATTATGCAATAATAGATATAATTATTGTACTATTATGGATAACGATGCACAAACTGTTAGTGGTGATGACGACAAGAGTGAGAAATCTGATAATAGAAATGTTCCAAAGTCAGTTTTAAAGGAATTCATTGAAGTGTACAGGGTATATCCTGCTTTATGGCAGATATGGTGTTGTTCTTACATAAAATTGTTAATAGTAAAATAGACTGCGCCGCGTTGCTAAACAATAGTGACTTTTGCATTCCACAAAGACATACTAGAAGTAGACAGCTATTCCAAGAAATGCCTCATCGAACTATATATGGCTTTCAGAGCTGTGTTGGAAGATTTATGAAAACTTACAACTCACATTTCTCAGACTCCGACCTCTTTCGTCACTCATTTCAAACTTTTATGAAGAACATTTTCAAAGCTTCAATTTATTTTACGTTTAAGTACCCTTTTCTTTCCTTTTATGTAAATTTTATGTTTTTATGAATCTGCCAATTGGAGAGAGATCTCTGTAGTGTATGTATATGTAAATTATGTATATGTAAATAAATAAATAAATGATAACAGGACTTTAAAAAACAAAAATTATACTGAATTACAACTAATTTGGAGACAATTTGATCATGAAGCTTTTTTGGCCACATCTTTCTTTTCCTTTTTTTTAAATATCACTTCCAGTTAAGCCCACAGGCGACCCCCAATTTTTTTTTATTCATTCATAACAAACTTAAAATATAAAGTAACACCAGCCTACTTAAAACGAGCTAAAAATCGAAGAGGATAAAGCAAATTGACAAACTAGGAGGAACAGTGTCCTCCCAGATGATTAATTTGTCTACTAACAAACACTCTTTCCTTTCACAGGTGCTTTGAATAGAAATAACTTGAGAATCTGATTTTTACGTTAGTGGGCTCTAAGATAATTTTCCTCGCAAAATACGAGACGACTGTTCGGAGGAAAAAAATTAAAGGAATGATTGCACAAAAATTATTGTGTTGGAGGGCGATCGAAGTTGTATTATCCCTTTAATATTTTTAAAGGAAATAATGCTAAAAGAATGAATGTCGGTAATGAACGCTGGTGTATGGATAGCTAATGTGTCTAATATATGACGATACCATCCTTATGGGTGTCTTGTTTTGATCCACATGGCCAAGAATCTGTTCCATTCTTGACTGATCGGTAAATAAAAAATGTAATGGCAGGATTGCCGATTAAATTAGACATTAATTAGTAATCAAGCATACTGTCATTTTCTGATCGTTACAACCCTACATATTTTTTTCATAGAAAACCCATTACCATATCAGAAAAAAAAATTAATATCTAAAATAGTCTTTTCTAATTATTGCCAACCTTTTTTGAAACGTCTCGTACAGCTTCCTTCCTTTAATGCTTATCCCCTGTTATTAATGTTTTTCCGACGTACATACATAAGCGCCCCTACTACAATGCAGAATGTAGATGCAGATATCTGCGAATCGGCTAAAAATATATAAAAGACTAGACTACTGAAATTTACTTCAGTCTTGCTGAGGCAAGAGTTTGCAACAATGTGGTTCCTATATTTATTGGCCGTTTGCGTCATCGTATATTTCTTAGCGAAAAGGCGGCATTCGTATTGGAAGCGGCAAGGTATCGTTCAGCTGGAACCCGAATTTCTTTTCGGAAACGTAAGAAAAGTGATTCTTAGAGAATCCCCGATCGATGTAGTTGTTCAAAAGCTCTACGATGAAACTAAAAAGAAGAAACAGAAACACGGTGAGTAATTTTCTTTCGTAAACGTGGCCTTAGACCCAGGAACGGCTCTACACGGAAAAAAAGCTATACTAATATTAAGATTAATAATCTTGAATTAACGCTATTCTATATTCCCCATTCCGCAAGTATAACAATACTCTATTGTAATAGAATCATAATCTTGAATATCAAGATATGATTTTCTTGTTTTAAATATAAAAACTACTTACAATTAAGAGTAGGTTAATATTTGTATCAATAATTGAGGTATAATTCGTTTGAAATTTATCTATTCTTGTTTTGATAATAGCAAACTCGTATTTTGAGTGTATCTTTATTTGGTATATTTTTATTATCCTTGATTCAAATTTGACATATATATGAATTAAAAATAATTTATTTTTGGACGTATATAGTTTTTTTATATAGTTTATTTTTATTAAAATATAATACATATTTATTTATATAATGTGTAATACAATAAAAAACAGAGTATTCGGCATTTAAATATTTATTACAATAATTTCACACAATAAAGCTAGAAATGGTTGTACATACATATACGAATACATCTGAACTGCAAAACGAACAAAACTTAACCTTATACATAATGCGTAAACTTAACAGTGCTTTCAAGTACAATAACTCGGTTAATATAAAAGCTGAGAGTTCTAAATTTAAACTATTTTTTTGGATATATATGCATAGGCAAGTATATCGCCTTTAGGATTGATTTAAACAATAAGCTATACATGTTGGGTCTCTTTGAATATTCATCGGTGAAGAAGAGTCCACAAGTGTCGATTAGAACAGAAAACAAGGGATAGCATCGACGTCGACACTTGTGAATATTGAAAAACGCCCAACATGTACATATAATGTCGATACATTAGCCTATAAGCTGCATTTACATTCAATTTGAAGTCCAAGTCAAAGTGCAATTCGCAAATATGTCATTTACATTGAACGAATTTTTAGGTTACGTAATTATACGTATGGAATGTTTTATTTTGTGTGTTGTAAATTGCCAGATAATTACAAATCATTTTTAAGAACAATTCCTCGTTGAAATCGTTTTTTTCAATTACAGTGCCTTGAGAAAAATCATTTTCATCAAAGTGGGGGCCCTTCAAAGTCCATTTTACATGTGTCCGAATTGTTTGATACAAATGTTAACTTATTCTAACACAAAATTGAAATTTACCTAATCCATAGATAAATTAGAACTAACCTAAGCAAAGCAACATTAAGAATATTAAGATAAACAAAAATAATCTAACCTACAAATTTATTTTCTGCTTGCGTTTGGCAAGCAGCTTAACAAAATTCAAAGTGCACTTCAAAGTCAACATCGAATTTTGTCCAATGTAAATGCTACGTGCTGTCACCATATGACAAGCAAGCAAATTTCAACTTGAATTTGATTTCAAATTGAATGTAAATGCAGCTATACTTTAAATAATCCCTAGAAATACTATATATTTTACTATAATTATGTATGCTGCTACTCAAAGAAATATTTAAATATGTAGGTGACTTATTTAACAAACGAAAAGTAGGACGCCATGATTGGGGCCAAATACCTAAGTTCTCTACATATTAATTTAAATAAAGCAAGCAATATTTTATACCTACGTGTACATAGAAAAACAAATAAATGAATACAATTTTAGTATTTACGTTTAACTGATTTGTGAAATCTTCCAATCCCCATTCGCTTAACAAAGATTCCATTTTAAAATGAATTCAAAACGAAATCAGGAAACGAACTGGCTAAGCTTCTTATGAAGAATAGTTATACTTCTTTTTTTTTAATATTCATTATTCTTGGAATGAATATAAAAGATTTACTTTTATTATAAGTGTATTGGTTTTAAGGAGAATATCATTCTGTTCAAAACTACTTACAAGTATTCGAATGAGATTTTGCACACATTTAAACCAAGTATAGTTCCATTTGGCATAAGTACTGTTTCATCTTCTCTTAAGTTTATTGTTTTTCTTGAATATAAGAACACTTTATTATCAATTTAAAACAATATTTCTTAAAATAAATACAGCTATTATTTAAAGTCAACACGAAGTGTATTTTTGAATTAATTGTGGATTACTCTCTCAGTAAGAATAATATATTTCATGTCAGTCTAAAAATTCAAGTATTACGTTATTTTTAAATATAGAACAGTTTTTTTTCCGTGTAGTTCTCGAAATTAGGGAACGTAAGACCTCCTGGCAATTTACTATTGATTACATAATTCGGTTAATTTATTAGGATGTCTTCATAGGTCTTATCTATTTCAAAAAAGGGATCCCGAAAATGCTGAATTTAATATTTAAATTAATTTATTCAACTAATTTACAACTCTTAGATATTTGGCAAAGCAAATTATCAGGTTTTTTTTTAATTTCAAAAACTAAATAGCCCTTAAAATTTTAAATAACTACTGAAAAAATTTTCTTATAAAAAGCGAGTTCCAAATATAGATAGGTACCCGAATTTGGACACGCTGTATATTTTATTTTTTATAATTTTATTTTTATTTATTTTTTTCATGTATAGTGCATTCATTTAGTAAATATTATATAAAGTTTCTGGGCTGTTAAAGGTATAAAAATTCTAAAACGGCTCTAATTCTCTAAATTTATGGACCTAAGAGCTCTTAGTAACTTACTATTTATTGATAATATAATTCGGTTAATTTATTAGGACTTCTCCATATGTCTTATATATTCTGAAAAGGGGGTTCCCAAAATGCTCAATTTAATATTTAAATTAATTTATTGCATAATTTACACTTTACACTTCGAGATTGATTTTGGACACTTATGTTTTATACAGTTTATTTACATAATGTTCTATAGTGGTTACCATGGAAATCCAACAGTAAAAGTATATTCAATATAAAGCGATCAAAAATTGAATGTTCCAAATTCAGAATTGTCAAAAGCAAATGATATTTGAACTATTTAACCTAATATTTATCTACAACAGATAGTTAGTACCCAAACTAACTTATTCTACCTCAAAATAGATTGTTCTAAAATTACCTTGATATCAGAATCTTGGTCATCCTACTTTAATTACCAAAATAAATATGCAACTCATTTCGGACAATTCATGAACTAGTCACTAGTGATGTCTATATTGTCAAAAAGTGGTGTGACTCGAACTTGCTGACTTTTAATTTTGAGAAAAACAAATGTTATAACTTTTCAGTGTGTAGTTGGAGATATCCAGTTGAACAGCAATTTGTTAAAGAAGCAGGATAATGCAAGGTTCTTGGGATTAATTATTGATAAAAAATTAATATTTCAAGCCCATATTACGGGTATGTGTAGTAAAAAGGGGTTGTTATGCTTTAAGCGTTATTTCCAGGGAACTTGATGCATCGTGTGCTAGGAAGTGCTACTTTGCACTTATTGATTCTCACCTGAGGTATGGAATTTGTTTTTGGGGAAATACAAGCCAATATCTACTCAATATGGTATTTATTATGCAAAAAAGAGCCTTAAGGTATATGTGTAACGCCAAACCAAGGGATCCATGCAGGGCACTATTCATAGAGCACATATTTCTGACCTTGACCTCCATTTCCCAGATAAAAAGCAAAGCTTTGAGACGTCAACACTGCACTGGCTGAAATAACAATTTTTGTGAGGTCCCTATAGTGCTACAGGTTTTCTTAGTTCAATAAATTATTAGCATTGATGATGCTTAAAAAATTAGGATTAGTATTAAGTAGTCTAAAATCGATCAGCGTTTTGCTCTTAGATACGCCAGAAAATCACTACAAGAAAATATGGAGACTAATTAATTGCTTATTAATGATTGTGTATTTATTAACTATTTGGTTGTCCAAGGACGAGAGGAAGCGTTGTAAACATTCAACAAGATTAGAAGTCTATTGGCCCTATCGATGTAGAATTAGAGAAATGGGTAATAACACAATCATAAAAATACTACGTTGGTATTCCAGGTTAAAGCTAAGCTGAAGCCACAATCGGCCTAACGCATATCTAAATTTGATAGGCTTAGATCAAATTTTGCATAAAATTTTGTCAGGATGATGTAAAAATATCTGTTTTATGGTGCTTTTTAAGGACAAAGTTACACATAGGGATACTATACTGCAAGGTTGCTGTCGTAAACTATGATGGTTTATTCAAAGAAATTTAATTATTTGAAGGCATTATGAAAACGGTCCAAATAAGAGTAAGCTTACATTTGCTATTATTATTATTAGTCCCTCGGATTGGTGTTGCTATTTGTGTGGAAAGACTCAAGGTGACTGAGTAGTGAGTCTTTAGAATTTTAAAAAGGCTTCGATTACGACACTTTTCTCCCTTCAGTCACTGAGTGGGAGCCAACTTGAGTCTTCCGAGACGTCCTTCAAAGAGCAGTCGTCGAAGGAAGGACAGATTCACCGAAAGGTTGCGCCGCAACAGTGCTAATTTTGATAGTCTTGTGCAGGAGGCAGAAAGCAACTTTGCGTCAGATTTGGATAGGTAGAGGAAAAGGATTGAAACTTTGTAATCTGAAATCAAAGCCCTAAAAAATAAAGAAGCACAATGGACAGATAATATTCAAGCATACAAGGTCATGGAGGCTGATCTTGGTAAACGTATTGATGAGTTGATGGAGTCGAGCAGAAACATGATCTCAACTATTAGACCGTTCGAACTGGAGAAGAAGACAAGACTACTACCAAATTTGACGTTAACAGTCGGACAATGAGCAAGTTGATGGTAGAGGATATGCTGGACAAATGCCTCCTATACTGCAGCAAATTTACCAGGAGCGACTTCGTTTTTATTTTCCTTACTTCGTAGAACTCTGTTACGGGAAAGCGCCTAAATAAGGAACTAATAGTGAGGTGTCTCAACGATATGATACGCACCAATGTCATCTTGTTTGGACCACCGCTAACTAGAGGCCGACCTATACTTACCCATCTTACAGTGCCTTTATAGGAGAACCATCTTATAGCCGCTCAACATAGGGAAATGTCATCACTTGTTGACGCCGCGAATAGTGCTATGTTTGTGCCCTGCACAGCTCCGAGACCCATCGACAAGTTATATATGACACTTTTTTACGCTTTTTCTTTTCTTCTAATTGGCGCAAAACCTTCACCTCAGCTTAGAAGAGACCGAGGGTGAATAATATGAAATAAAAAAAAATAAAATTGAAATTGAGTGAATCTATAAGTATAGATGCGTAAGCTAGAACGAGTCGGCGTCAAAGCGTACAAATAGGCCCTAGCTCGAATGCCGAAGAGTAAGGGTAAGTTAATTTATAAGGCGCCATAAACTTGTAGACGGCACAGGAAAGAAATACAGGAAATACAGTTGAAATCTGGAACTCGTTTTAGCTCAAGCTTCGCACCCACCAAAAATTTATTTAAATAAATTCAAAATTCAGTTCATTTGAATGCCCGAGTTTAATCACTATCAACAATTGAAAAATAAAATAAACAACCAAGTATTAATGTAATTATGAAAGCAGTATTAAAAATGGAAAAGTAAGACGCAAAAAGACTCAGTATTAATGATAAAGTCAATAATAAACCGTAGCAGTTATGGTAAGTCAATTGAGCCAATTTACAAGAATAAAATAGGTTATTTTAGATTTTAATCTATCAAGTGGAGCAATGAAAAAAATCTTTAATTTGCTAAATTAGGATATGCTAAATTTTAGATTTTAAACTAATATATAAGCAACAAAATTACGATTGGCGTATGTATATATATCTATAGAAAATCGGCGAAATAAATGTAATGATAAAATTAGGTAGCTTACATAAGGTCAATCAATTTTAATCTTTTTTAAAACAAATAGATATAACTGACCGTTATTTAGTCAGAAGGCAACTGGTTAAATAATTTTATAGGCATAACAAGACTGCTATTGGCACAGAAGGACAGTCTGTGCTGGGGCAGTCGCAGAGTGTTGGTAACCCTTATGAATGCTCATGGTTCATATCATTGGTTGCACTAAATTTAGTTATATATTTTTTACATAGACACAGGACTGTAAGATATACATGAAAACCACAGTCAAAATGCCAAGCTCTCCAAACAACCCTCGACATGAGTATCTAGATCCCTTGAAGCAGATCGTTCTAATAATCTTTTTTGGGCCAATAACACTTCTTGAATCTTAACAGCATTACCACAGACCACCAGACAGTAGTTCAATCCCGAATATGTGTAGACATAGTAATGTGAAAGAAGTATATTTCTATTTGCAAAATGTCTTAGTCTGCAAAGAACAAGGCAATTCAAGGAGAGTTTCTTAAGAAGTGAATGTAGATTTAAGAGGCTCCAGTAAAACAAATAGGATCTTAAATTAAGGTTTATTGGCATAAAAGAGGTATAAATGATAGGACGATTAACAAACGTGGTCCCGACAATAATAAAAAATATACAACAACAACTATAATAGGTTATGTATAGATTAAGGTGCGTATACACTTATAGTGTTGCTACACTGCACTGTTGCTACATAAGAATTGCTGATATATCACACCCCCTCAATTCTTATATCTAAAAGTTAAATTACTAAACACAAGTAAAAATCACAAAAATTTAAATTCTAAAAAACAACTCATAATCGACAAATTATAAGTCCTTACCTAATCCTTTGATCTACCCAATTTGCACAAACGTTTAATTTATCACGAAAATACTTAAACTTCGGTGCAGCCAAATATTTAGTAAAAATGTCCACAACCTGGTCATGTGTTGGCACATAAAATAATTTTATTTTGTTATCACTAACACATTGTCTTACGAAATGATGTTTAACATCAATATGTTTGCTGCGCTTGGTCTCTAGTGTATTTGACATTTTTATGCAGCTTTGATTGTCGTCAAACACATTGACAGGAAATACGTTTTCATTTAATATTTCAGGAAGTAATTGCACAACAAATAAATATTCTGTTGTACAGTCTGCTAAGGCTATATACTCAGCTTCTAAACTACTGAGTGAAACCGTAGCATGTTTCTTGGATTTCCAGAAAACAAAGTTATTATAAATTTTAATACCAAAACATGAAATGGTTTTTCCGTCATTTTGATCATTAGCATAATCAGCATCTGCAAATGCACTAATTATAGTGTTATCATGAGTCATTGACTTTTCAAACTTTACACCAAAATTTTCAGTAGACTTTAAATACCTTAAAACATTTTTTAAGTAAGTCCAATGCTCATGTGTATAACAATTTTGATATCTACTAAAAAAGTATATCGCATAACTTAAATCTGGCCTAGTTCCTAACATAACATACATTAGAAAACCGATAAGTTCCCCGTAAGGCAAATTCAAAATTCTTAAAATTTATTTGACACATCATTGATTTTTAAATTCAATCTTGGTTGTATTGGAATACTAGAAATTTTACATTCCATTATATTGAATTTCTTTAAAATCTTTTTTATCCGATCGGACGGAAAACGACACCTTTCCGATGTGTTTTCTCACCGCAAAAGTCATGATTCCAGTATATTGTATTCGTTGCTTGGCATGTAACATTTCTGTCATATTCAAACGCCTTGTTTGTCAGATCTGACATCTATCAAAAGTAACATTTAGCTGTAGTTTCCGTAGCTACGTAATAAACTTCAAGCTCGCTCGATTCAAAACTTGATATTATATGTTGAGTTTAAATTTAAAACACGTTTTTATTTACAGTAATATTTGGCTCTATTTATATAAGTACGTATTCTAATTAATTTCGATCGGATAAAAAATAGTATGTGCAACTCGTAGGAAAAGCACATTCCTGGACTCCTGTCTTGCTGGCCTCGGCTGCTACCACAGTCGTCGAGGAATGTTTTGCTTTTCCTCCTAGTTACACAATATACTATTGTATGAGATATTTTTGACTTAAAGACAACTGACCTTTTGATTTTTCAATAACAAATCCAAGAAAAGTTTTCTTTCTTGACATTTAGGTGACAAATCATACATATCAAATTTTAACATTAATTTTTGCTTAAAAGATTGCAATTCCTGATCACACTTGCTAAACAAAATAATGTCATCAACATGAACAAGCAAATAAATATTTTCATTATAATAAAGGCAAGGATCAGATTGAGATCTTTTAAATCCCAAGTTCAATAAGTGAGTGTGCAATTTTTGATACCAGCACTTGGGTGCCTCTCTCAAACCATAAAGTGAATTAATAAGCTTACAAATGTACTTACTTTTAGGCTTGCAATTTACCTCCACACCATCTGGTATTTCCATAAAAACTGGCTGTGGCAAGTTACCGTTCAAAAATGCACATTTCACATCTAGTTGACTTACAACTAAATAATTTTCAATACATAGAGATAACAGTACTCGAACAGATAGCATGCGCGCGACTGGCGAATACACTTCAATGCCATAACACTCACTTTGTTGATAACCGCGAGCTACAAGTTTAGGTTTCTTCACCACTTCACGATTAGACTTTTTTTTGTCCAAACATCCACCTTGAGTCTATTGTCTTTACTCCAGCTGGTCGTTCAATCACCTTCCATGTTCCAGATTTATTAAAAAAATCCAGTTCATCCATTTCCCATATAAACTGCTTCTGAATAAGTCTGAGGTAGATCAGGCTCCAGACTTCCTGCAAGCAAGGAGACTATCATTAATTTCATAGTCTCTGAACTTCTCAGGTACTCTGGTCTGCCTCTTTGGTGTACCTTCATGGATACTATCACCAACAACCCGTTCACTGCCCTGCTCATTGTTACCAGGGTCTTCACTTCCAGCATCAGAATGAAATTTTCACTTTCTGAGTCACTACTGGCATTATCCACACTATGTGAATCATCATCATGATAGGCAACCACCTTTTCTAACTTCTTGTCCACTTGATCAAACATTTTTGTCTCATCGAAGAGCTGAGACTATCTTTGTGTCATAGGGTTCCATCAACGGTATCTATGTCAAAACATCTTTTGACTCCTCGGCTTTAGTTTGCCTTTTCGATCCTCAACAGGAATATGCACATAAGATGTACAGCCCAAAATTTTGATCTTGTTTAAGTTAGGTCTCTGGTCATACCACAATTCTGCAGGGGTTATATTTACTGGTATAGTAGAGCTAGGTGTACGATTAGCTAGATAAGCTGAAGTAGCTACAGCTTCTTCCTAGAAAACTTTCTCCATCCCGGCATCAAAGATAAGGCATCTTGCTTTATCCAACAGGATCCTATTATACCTTTCTGCCATATCGTATTGCTCTGGGGTGCGTGGAATGGTAAACTGCATCATAATCCCTTTTTGCTTGCACAAGTTCTTCATTTGGTGAGACACATATTCACCACCATTGTCACACCTTAATCGTTGTGGCAAAATTTTAAATTTGGTTTCCACAAGTGATAAATACTGTTTGTTGTCATACACCTCATTTTTATGATGCATAATTTATTTTATGACAAGATGTTAAATTCTTTAATGTTTCTAAAGTAAACATAACAATTACTAGTGCTTTTTAGGGGAGCACCGCAAAATTCGACAATTTGCATACAATGATCAGACAAGGAACATTCAATATTAAACATTTTAAGATTATCTAAGCTAAAATTTATAAATAAATTATCTATCAGCGTTTTTGAATAATTGAGTAATTGGAGACACATGAGTGAAGATCATAACAAAAAAGCGGATTACACAACTGCCCAGCATAATTAACATCAGCAGCAGGATCAATGTTTATATTGAAGTGAACCATCAGATTAATGCCGGATCTTGCCACTTTGTCCAATATTACCTCCAAGTTACCAATAAATTCCCTTACACTTGTCGATGGCTGTCTGTAGAAACACATCACAATGATAAGGAAACCAGCATCTACCTCTGTGTATACATATTCCACTGAATCAACCTCAATCTTGCCAAAGGTAACCCTGTAATTAATCTTGTTTGAGACATAGATTGCAATTCTACCTCCACGGCTATCGAGTCGACAGTGAGACCCTGCCAGACTATAACCATCAATCTTGATCACTTCAATCCCATCCCTGGAGCACCAGGTCTCGGTCAATGTCACAATATCAGGAAATCCCTCCTGCTGTAATAGGATAAAAATATCATCCACCTTGTTTCTCAAGCTTCGAATATTAAAATTGGCCAGTCTAAGAGAGCTGGACTTATTAGTTTTAAAATTATTGATGGTAGCGTTAGTGGAGGATCCTACGACCCAGTGGTTGTGTCGGTATCCTCTTCCTGGCAAAAAAAACTTGAAACAAGCGACCCCTCCGGCCAAACGTTACGCCTCCGAGCCTGTTTGAAGTTCGCCTGCTTAATATTAACTTTGAATGAGGCATAGGATTCAGGGTGCTTCGATTCATGGCTTTCAACAGTAACCTCCGGGAAACTATTAATCAGAAAAGCCTTCAAGTCATCAGGTGATAAATTCGGCCGTAGCCTTGTTACATGGATTGAAACAAACTTGGGAGCTGATTAAATATCCTTACTTGAATCAGCCACTCCAACCACAAATCGTCTTTTCCTTATTATTTTAGCCTCTTCCCATCCATCGAAAACAGATTTAGGCCTGTCTTGGCCTAATTCTTGGATATATTTCATGGTCGCATTTGTATGTGCGTTTAAAATTGCAGCTTGTACTTCAATTGGCTTTATTGTAGTAGCACTTATTTTTCTATTTTTGTTGATTATATTATTCTCATTGTGTACATTTTTGTTAACAGGCAATGGCCCCTGCCGCGAATTCTGAACGGCTCCGGAAACAGTGTATTTGTTACTTAATTTCCCAGAGTTGGCATTATTGGTTGCAGTGTTAACATCTGAACCAGCATTTTGTGTATTCGAACGTTTTAGCAAATTACAGTTGGTAACACTGATACTTGCAATGGCGCTTGCGTACGACAGCGTATTTTCGGTTGCATCCTTACTAGAAATGCTTGACTGCGGCGCCATCTTAACCGAAGATTTACACCATCCTGCAAAGAGTCAATCATCAGTCGCGGGGCGAGGGGAATCGGCAAATTTAAATTGCCGATTCCAAATGAGATTTTGTTTAGTTCTTTATTAAGCTATGATTTTTTTTCCTTTAATGGATCACAGTTTTCATTGTGAATGCCGAAGTAACATTCAAATTCTTTAAGTAAGCGTTTAAGGAACTTATTCTCAGTCTCCAGAATCGAGTACGCCACATTTTCATGAGTGACCTTTTCTAGGGCGCCCGCAGCACGGGGATGATTTTCCCTGGGCTTATTATACCATAGAACTGGGATGATAATAATTGACACATTTCATACATTTTACTTAATTAACAACACTCTTAGCACAATATTTGCACCGTATCGGACGACGTCTTGTTAGCGTGGGCGTGGGCCATCTTGACATAATATATAGTATCTACATAAGAGTATAATATATAGTATTTCACGTATTCTGGAAGCAGAATATTTCTAATATTTTGACAGCTACAATCACCATTTTTTTTTGACAATTGAGGATGTAGCCAGATGTTAATATCACGTCAATTTTGGGAAAAGTCTATGTCACTTTTGACATATGTCTGGTAACATATGTTACTTTTTCAGTATCTATGATAGAGACGAAAAAAAAAATAGAATATAATAGGTTTGTTTTAGCAGCGTTTTAAAACGGTACAAAGCCATCTAGAGTTTGCGCATAGCGATATAAATGTCGGTTATATTGCTATGCGCAAACTGCGGATGGCTTTTTACCGTTTGAAATCGCTGTTAGAACAAACCTAATAGTTTAGAGCAGATCAAGTACATTATATAGTGTTGAACATACTTTAACATACAGTTGTCATAGTCATTTTTGACAGCTACATATGTCACTTTGCCCCAATATTGATTATACAACTTGTTATACTTATTCGAATTTTCTCGTTTTTTAAACATTTGACACATCTGTGGATGTAACTTTTGATACATGTCAAACGACAATTTTAAATTTTTATTTATCCTTTCAGGTGGAATTTATATGGCGTACACCCCAATATGGATCCCCACAGACTACAAGCTGATCAAGGAAATCATGACGACGAACTACGATTCTTTCGACTCGCACGGATTTTTCTTTACCGAGAAAGATCCCACGTCGGTACATCTCTTTAATATGGAAGGCGACCGTTGGAGGGAGCTACGTGCGAAATTGACGGTCACGTTTACTTCGGCGAAATTGAAAATGATGTTCAATATCGTGAATACTCTCGGCGAACGCTTGGAAAGCAATCGTAAGGAAATATCTTACATATAAATATAGGATTTTTTTAAACACCCTTAATATACTTTAACATTAAGAGCCTTATCGTAAAAACTATAAAACTGGCATGGTTGCGAATGTTGTTTTTAGGTCCGGCACTAATAAAAGAGT
>MU187108.1:28536-52704 GCA_016904865.1 Pissodes strobi
CTCTTCTCTTCTCTTCTCTTCTCTTCTCTTCTCTTCTCTTCTCTTCTCTTCTCTTCTCTTCTCTTCTCTTCTCTGTAGCTCTTACGACCCTAGGTGGGTCTTGGCTGACTTCACGATACGCCTCTCCTGAACTCGATCCATCATTGCTTCTTCTGGATGATCAACATTTAAAATTTTCTATCGACTGGTACCTCTTCCCAAATTAGTTCGACGGTTCTTTCATCCTCTAGCCTCTTAACAAGGCCAGCCAATCTCAGTGTCTCTGATTTAATGATTTTGACAATATCTGTATGATTGTACAGAACTTTTAACTCTCTGTTAATTCGGATACGGTATAGCCACAGTTTATACCGTGCCGAGTCGGCACCTTTGATGTTAGTGAAGCAGTTGTTGATTCTCCTATTTCGAGCATGCGCATTATTAGTTGGAAACGTCAGATTTATACGGCCAACTTGGCCGTAGACAGAGTCAAACTAGAATCTAATCATAGGCATATAACAAAGTATATGGATCGCAATACACAAAATTCGCGAAAGCAGTCCACAAAAAGCATCTCATCTGAATACAAGCACAATACAAGCCCGTTGCGTGCCTTGTTTTACGCTTAATTCTCGCCAACACTATCTCTATCTCTTTCTCCTTACAACAGGCGGTATCTTATTGAAAAAAGACAGACATATATGCCGATCTGATGCTTTGTTTATAAAGGCAGCGTTCAGTCATTGTAAGCAGGCGCAAGATAAGAACCTCCAGCTATCCTATATGCACGTGGAGAGTTGTTTAATTGATTCGGGTACGGTATAAACTGTGGTATCGCCACCGACCTCCATTATATGGATAAGCATAAAGCGATCCAAATCATACTGATTCATGCGCCTTCAGAAGTAAACAAAATAAGCTAGTTCTGAGACTGCGCAGTTTCAATCAGCAGGTTATCGATCGATTCCACGTGCTTCATCAACGCACGGCCGTGAATGAGCGACAGGTCCGGATTTTAAGAATTTGTAATAGTTATTTGTGTATTTAGAGCGCAAAGTCGTAACGGATTGCCGCTTACAATATTGAAAAAAAAATTAAATCTCCCCCCACGGATCTATTCTATATTATTGAAATCATACAAGTAGGCTGTAAAATAATTTTTTAAAATATTTTAAAATAACAGAAACAAGTATGGGGAACAATTACCCATTTAAGGATCAAAAAAAATATCTAGAGCATCAAAGCTCAATAAAGTAAATTAAAATCCATCCTACCTATAAGAAGACTCTTTTAATACAAAATGATGAAACTGAATAAACTCACTGAGCTATTTCTGCATCGTGGTTTATGCTAAAGGTCAGTAAATAAACCCCTTCTAAGGTGATATTATTCCCATATTTTGTATGTTATGCTGTAGATATCCTTAAAAGAAAATTATACTTACTTAAAATAAGAAATCCCTCGTATTGTACCCTTATTTTGGCAACACCAAACCAAACACTGTTGAGTATTTTCTTTGACCTTGGCAGTTGACGCCATTGTCTTTTAAGATCTTTTGTCTTTAAATCCTAAGGTCTACACCAACTTATACACTAGTAACGAACTATTATAATAATAAACTAAACTAGATGTCCAAAAGTAGATTAGTTATTTTCAACGAAAACGATAACATAAACGACTCAGGCGTACATACTTCAATAACTGAACGAAACAAAACGCCGAACCTCGAAATCCAAAACGGCAAACACAGAAAAATGAATTATTTTCAAGTGCAAGCAACAAGCAAGGTCAGAGAAATTTGATAATATTAATATTATTGATTACCGAACTGTAAAAGCTTTATCAGCTGATTTCGTTCTGTCGTTTCTTGGTGTTTGTGCGCATGAGTAAAACTATCCTATTTTCAATTCTGTCCGACGCAGAACCCGGTTTTTTCCCCCATGATTGGTACGGTTTTTTGACGCACACAGATGGCTTGTGCTTATTCATATACTGGAGGTCGGTGGGTATCGCTGTGTCGCAGCGTTTCTGACTGGTCCATATATACACCGAGGAATTCTCCTTTCAGCTATTCGTAGTCTGCTTTCGGTCCATGTCTCACATGCATAGGTCGGTATCGGTTTTATAATCGCGTGGTATATTCTTATTTTAGAGTTTCTAGAAATAAATCTGGATTTCATTATATTTTGCAATGCAAAACAACAACAGTTTCCACCTTCAATTCTGGCATTAAATTCCTGCGCTCTTTCAAAATTATACCGGTCCATAGTGACATTCTGGCTTATTCTATCTCTACGTTCAGTTCTTGATGTTATCATGTACTTGGTTTTAGCTTCGTTAATGTCCAGCCCAACTTTCTTTGCTGCATCTTCCAATTTAAAAAAAGTCTTCTTTTACACTTACCGTTGTATTACCCTTTATATCTAAGTCATCTGCATATGCTAGCATCAGCCTAGGGCCCTGGTTGCTAAAAAGCAGAGTTTGAGTTTGAGCTGTTCGTATCATTTTCTCGAGGGCTACATTATAGAGAAGTGACGAAAGTGCATCCCCCTGCTTTAGACCATTGTTTATGGTTAAGAAAGTTTCCCTTCGATCCTTACCGCAATCCTAGACCCCTCCACGCAAACCTTTGTTAAGTTAATAAGTTTGTTAGGGATGCCAAGCTCTGACATTGCATTCGACAGTTCGACTCTTAGAACGGTATCATACGCTTGCTCAAAGTCGTTAAAAAGTTGATGTAGTGTTTCATTGTGTTCCCAACATTTCTCCACCATCTGTCGAATTGTAAAGATTTGATCTATAGTGGAATGGTTATTTCTGAATCCACACTGGTAATCGCCTATTTGATGTTCTAAATAGGGATTCAATTTATCCAGTAGTAACAGTGAAAGTGCCTTGTAGCCAGTATTTATCAAGGAAATACTACGATAGTTAGAGCAGTACATTTTGTCACCTTTCTTATGAAGAAGGACGATAACCCTTTCTTTCCATTTAGATGATATTTTTTCTTCTTTCCATATTTGAAGAATCAGAGAATGAAAATGATTAAGAAAGACTTCTCCTCCGTTTTTAAGACACTCTGCTGGAATAGTATCGCTACCCGGTGCTTTGTAGTTTTTAAGTTTAGAAATGCTTCTTGCAACTTCTTCCAACGTTGGGTCTTTTATAAGGGGTTCTGCTGTATGGTAGGTGGTAGCATTTCTTTCTTTGGTCGTTGGTGGATTTAGGAGATGGTCAAATTATTTTCTCCAGGTATCGATTACTTCAACCATTTGTAACTAGAGTTCCGTCGTCGTTCCATACCAGTATGGTGCCAGTTGTAGTTTTAAAGCCGGTTTTGATGCCTTTCACTTTTTTGAAAGAAATTTCTATTTTGGTTCTTTCCACTGCTGCACTCTAGTTCTTCCATAAGTTCCTCTTCATGTAGCCTTTTTTTCCTTATAGTTGTTCGTGCTCTTCTACTTATTTCTCTGTATTTCTCCGAGATCTGTTCGCTGGGGTTCTGTATTATCTTTTAGCGTGCAAGATTTCTTTTGTGTACCTGCTCTTTACATTCCTCGTCAAACCAGTCCTTTCTTTTTGGGGTTTTCTTTTTCCTACTGTTGTTTGAGTGCATCGAGTCACTGCCATTTTGATGGTGTCTCATTTTTCGTCAATGCTTGCTCGATGTTCAGAGGTTGCGAGTAGTGTGCTTAAGGATTCCCGGTATTCTTGCCTACTGGTTTTATCTTGAAAAGCGTCTACACTCCATCTTTGCACCCGTTCTGTTTTGGTATTTTTTTTTTGCTTGAGATCCTTGCTCCCAACTTAGCTCTGACAAGGAAATGATCTCCATCCGCATCCAGGCCTCGGAAATTTCTGAGATTGGTTATATTACTTCCGTGCCTAGCATCAATAAGGATATGGTCAATTTGGTTTCTTGTTATGCCATCATTAGACATCCATGTTTGGTTGTGGATTCTTTTGTGTTCAAAAGCTGTTGATTTGACAAGGAAGTTGTTGGATGCCGCAAAATCTACTAGCCGAAGTCCGTTGTCGCTACACTGATCATGCAGTCTGTGATGCCTTCCAATCGTTGGTCTAAAAACTTCTTCCCTTCCTATCTTTGCATTAGAGTCCCCCATCAATATGGGAGCATCCTGTTTAGGTGTTGAAGCAAGAGTTCTTTCTAGTTGGTCATAGAAAGCTTTCTTAGTAGATTCATCTTTATCTTCGGTGGGTACATGGACCGATAGCAAAGTGTAGGTATACCATTGACCTTTAAGCCTTATGTAGAAAATTCTCTCATTAATTGATATGAATTCGATTACAGAGCCCACCAAATTCTGACATACCACAAAACCAGTTCAGAACTCGTGTTGATTTTAACTAGCGCTATAAAACACAATGGATTTGCTCACTTTCTGGTTTCTTGTATCAGTCTATCGTATCTCCTGTACTGCTGTTATGTCCATATCAATCCTCTCAAGCTGTTCAATGGTTTTTATTGCTGCTCCAGGCCGGTATCAGCTTAAAACATTCAGAGTTCCAATTTTCGTTTCCTTTTTCCATGGCTGTGGTCGTGTTTGCAGATCCGTCCGTTTCCGAGGCATCTCGTTAGTGTTCATAACATGGGTTATTTTACGAGATAGGATTGTTAGCCCTACGCTCAACCTACCTCCTTTGTCCTGGCTTAGAACCGGCAGGTGTGACTTCAGGCTTACTCAATTCAACCCTTGTCACCTCCAGGCGGAGTTGCCACCTCACTCGAAGATAGAATTACTCATCTGGAATCCCACAACAATGACGCCGCTAGTTCTCAGGTAGTGCCAAACAACTCTTCATCCGTCACCTCAAGCATGGATATTGTGGCAGAGCTACAAGAACGCCAGAACAGATCAAGGATTTGGGGTCCTGGTAAATCATCGGCTAGATTTTGCTGATCATATCGACTTTACAATCAATAAAGCGCTTCGAATGCTGGGGTTTGTGAAACGCGGTACAAGGACTTCAAAAATATTAGCTGCATCAAAACATTATATTTTTTCTACGTCCGTACTCATTTTGACTGCATCCGTATGGTTTCCAAACTACACTTGTCATATACAACGACTTAAAAGTGTACAGCGCAAATTCTTCAGATACTTGAACTACAAATTCTTCAATAACCGGGAATTTCATTATGAAAACCTCTGCGCCCATACCTTTCCTGCAGAAGTAAGCAAAGAGACCTGAAAACTATTCACAAAATCATAAACATCCCAAATTGGTTTACATGTCCCCTCTCGCAACACTCGCACAACTCAAACATTCCACCAGCAATTCCACCAGAACCAATTATGGGTATCAAACTTTTATGCCTCGTACTGTCAGATTGTGCAACCAGCTGAGTGAGCTTGATTTCTTTGGGCCATATGAACCATTTGCGAGAACTGTCACTGGTCTTTCTATATAAGTGTACCAGTTTTAGAAAGTGCCGTGATATGTAGAATTTGTTTAGGCTTATTTTCACTTTTATCTTAGTTTGATTTTACATATTGTTTTGTTGTGTCTACCTCCTAGTCTTTAATTTTGAACTTGCTATATTTGTTGATTATCAAAATACTTTATAATAAATAAATAAAAAAAATTAAAATGAAATATATTTTTCGCCGGGACTGATGCAATTGGCTGATCTTATTGAAATTGACTTTAAAACCATCATCTGATTTATATAGTTGGGATTCGGATGCCACAATTTTCGTTTTAATCTGTAATTAGAAATTAATCTTAGATCAGTTAACTCTATTTTAAATGTATGTCGGTGCAATCGGCTACTAGTGATTTTTTCGGAAATATTTTCTACTTGCCACGTGGATAAATACAAAAATACTTTCGACGTTCCATAGACAAGATGTTGATAAGGGGTAGCGACTATCCAAACTAAAAAAATTGTTTTAATTCGCTTTCAGTTATTAATTTTATATTTTCCAGTCCATAAATTTTACAAAGCTGGTGAACCATTGGACTTGAGAGAAACAGTAGCCTGTTATGGAATAGATGTGATTGCCGCATGTTTTTTTGGCGTGGAGTGTAACAGTCTGGAAGAACCCGATTCAGAGTTTAGGAAACACGGCAAACTCATCTTCGAACCGAGAAATGTGAAACTTTTTTTGGAGCAAACGTTCAATTGGAAACTTCTTGCGGCACTTGGGCATACGTTTTCGACGAGAAAAGTTATAAACTTCTTTTCCCACCTTGCGGAAAACACCATTACGTATCGAGAGAAAAATAACATTTCAAGGTATGGTATAAATAATAAAAATAAATAATAGTAGATACATAATAACCAATTGGTTTTTTAATTTGAGTTCTTCCATAGAACACGAACCTTAAATTGAAAAAAGGTGTTAAGCTTATTTAAGGGAGGAAGGGGGTCTCAATCAATACTTCTCTGTCTGTCAATGCTGAATAAAAGAACGCCAATTTAGAAGAGATATTCGTTTCAATATAACAGAACTTTCTCAGGAGGAGGCTCTCTCATCAATAAACTACTGCGCGTATTAGTAAATATTTTTCATTTTACCATTTTATAATGTATAAAATGATTCTACTAATCTTTGCTTCACGCGTGGCCCTTCACTCGCTCCGGAGCCGCGACCAACAAGAACTAACCCAAATTAATGTAAAAAATTATTTACTTCTTAAGCTAATTTTCGTTTGTTTGGATTAGTTTTTGTTCGTTTAAATATTTAACAAATTTGCATTTATTCACCTGAATAAAAGAAAGAGATATAGACACACACATTGATCAACATTTTAACTAATGAATTTTGCTAACGAAACTATAGCTAGGGTGACCCTAATATTTAAACAAAAAAATAGTACATTTTGAATTCGTAAGGGAAAGCACTGCCACCGATAAGTCTAGCATGTCAATTTTCAGCCGGTTTTATTGTATACACAATATGCGGTGAAACACTTGATTTTGCTTTCATACTGCGCCTGCAACTCACTGAAGAGGCAAACGCAATCAAAAGAGATGCTACTAACTACGACAAAATATCGTTCTGTCTTCTTCATTGGTATAGCCTCTTGTAATGCCACAGAGTGAAACAGCGAAATGGGTGACGTCGACCGCCCGCCTACTGGTTCCAGGGAAGGGGATTGGATGGCTACCAGCGCAGCGGGCCAAAATCAAAATATGCAACGAACAAAAAAGAGTTTTCTATTTTTTTTCTTCATTTCAACAAAAAGTAGGACATTTGTGTATCTTAGAAAAAAGTACATTTAGTTGTACATGATAAATCTTTGAAGGACGGTAGGCCAGTGTTTAAAGAGAAAGTCCTTACTGTCCTACTAAAAAAGTATCTAGATATGATCACCGTAACTGTAACAGGCTTCTTAATAATAAATCTGGCAACAGTGTGCCCTCTGAAACAATGACGTTTGGTGGTTTGGCCACAGCTTAGTCACAGTTTATGCCGTAGCCGAATCAGTTATACAACTCTGAGCCGGCACCTTTGATGTTAAGCTAAATTCTGTTTTTATGCGATTCTCATATTTCGCACAAGCGCATTAGTAGATGGGAACGTCAGAATTATACGGTCAGCTGGGCTGTGGACAGAGTCGAACTAGGATATCTTGATAATTACACTTGAAATTTACGTTGAAAATATAACGAAGTCATTTTATTATTTTTTATATACTTTAGCTCAGTTAATAAGTTATTTCCTGTCTATAGGCAGAAAAAGCATATTTTCGCATATTTTGGATGACACTGAATTGAACGGTTTATTTTTATATGAAAAGTAATTTAGATCATTTTCCTAAATTGGCAGCAAAATAAGAATTAGGAAAAATGGAAAATAGTGCAAACCAGGGTTTTCAAAAATATATTTCATGGTTCGTGTGCAGTGCTACCCAAGTACTCGAATACTTTTACTCGTATTTTGGTTACGGATAAAAAACTACTCGTGACTTTTACTCATAAGTATTTTTAATTTGAAATAATTATTACTCGTACTTACGAGCAAACTTAAATGAACTAGTAAGATTCTACTCGTAAAATACGAGTATATGTTACGAGTAGTCGCATTCTTTTAGTTGCCGATAATAAAACAAGCACCCGTATGATGTTCACCGCCATCCTCAAAGTACCTAATTTACGCTGGTATAATATTATCAGTAAAATATACCTACTGTCTCCAAGCTTAACATCAATAGAAAAAAAGGTCGTAAAACCAAGCAAATAAATTTATTGATGTTATGTAGATGAAACCCCTGAAAAGGTTGCTTGTGACTCCTTATATGAATTTTTCGATTTTGATGATTCTGAATCACCTCAGAACGTTTCCAGAACAAATTTTCCTCAAAATGATCCGAGTTTTCTAGAAAAAGCATATTTAATTAAAAACCAAGCAGAACTAGAGTATTTAAGATATATTAGCGATTCACGAACCAGTTTAAATATGCTCCAGCATTTCCGGACAATAAAAAAATGCGCCTGTAGAGAGGCATTTTTCGTTTGCCACAATTAGCAATAGTCCATGCTTTGTCCGATGGCAATTTTGAAAACTTGTGGTTTTAATGAACTTTGTTTCATTTACCGTTCTTGTTAGTTTTACATGTTTAATTTTTAAGTATTTCCCAAAAGAATTCTTTTTTTTATTTTAAAAATGAACTTAATTTAGTTTGGATTCACAACATTTTGTTTTCAATGTTTTTTTACCCACATGTCTAAAAAATGCATGAATATTATTACGATTAAAGACATTATTTTTTGCTTTCATTCAATTATTTTTTTGAGCCCTCGATTATTAGATTAATTTTGTAAAAGTATTCGTATTCTTTACTCGTACTTTTACGATTACTACCCGTTACCGTATACTGCCACTATAAAATTACTTACGAGTAAAATACTTACAAATAGGTACATTTTTTTCGTCAAACGTCAGTAAATCCGTCATTACTCGACTGTGTAGGCAGCCGTGAAGTATCGTTTTTCCTCCGCCGGAGCTTTACCTTTCAACTTTTCGCCGGCGCGGCGGAGGTAAAAGTGTTGTCATAGCAACATAGATACAAACAAACAACAAAATAAGCGCCAACAACTCAAGATTTATTAAATTAAAATTTGTATTTATCACTCAATTTGTCCACTGCATTTCTAAAAATCACTAATTTAGGAACAAATTGGTTACTATTTAATCGAAGTTACTCAATAACTGCTTATCAATACGGAATTAAAACGCAATAGGAGACGCAATTTTAAAAAAATAATTATTGTTGATGTCACGATACACACATAACGGTATGCTGATTTCTAGACTCGTTTTTGTCTCACCCGCGCAATTACGTCATCCGGGAAAATTTGACGCTGTCATAGTTTATTTAATTAAGTGAATTTTTAGATTTGTATTGTGTTTATATCATTACAAGTGTAAGAACAATAATAGGACCACCAAAGGGAGTAATATTAAATATTTTCGTTTTCTTAAACATGAGTTAGCAAATCAGTGGATTCGAGCTTGTCGAAGAGAAGATGGAATTAATGTAAAAGCTTGTGAGTATCTTTAATTATTAAAGCTTTACTTTATTATTTATTATTTTTATTACATATTTCCACGATTTACATGATTTTTTATGGCAGTGGCGCACACTCTAAAGGGACATCCTATGGCTAGAGATGGATCCATTTTCACGTACCGTACCGTGATTTTAGCTGCCGCTAATTCGACATTTGGGTGCTGCTATGCCTTATTTCCGTTCTTTAAACATTAGATATACCACTATCAAGTCACGGCTCACGTTCCAGCCAGACACTTTTGATTAAAAATTATTTGCCAAAATTTAAATAAGTAAAAAAAATAAAGCAACATGTATTATTGAAGTGTGATTGAAGTGAAACTTCTTAACGCGCGCCGGGAGAAATATTTACACATGCTCACATACGATGGTACCAGGATGCTAAAATCGGTTAAATTCTGTAGCGCTACAAAAGCTGATTGATTTGCGCACCTAATCGCGCTATGTCTTCGCCATGCAATCGTTCTGTTCCAATAGCTCTCGTGGCCGAGGGGTCCAGGTGGTTAGGTCTCGATTCGGCGGCTCTATCGGCGGAGCGGCGCGGCCTGAGTTCGAATCCCGTTGCTTTCTAATTTTTTTTAAGGTTTTATTTTTTTTTCATTTGGGCCTTTTCTTTTTGTTAATTGATTGGTATATTTTAAAAAACTGCTTTTTAACGAAATCCGTTACGATATGTATATTATTTTATTGTGATATGTTTGTTAGCTTACAAGCAAAAAATATGGGATTTGCTCTATTACCTTGTCAAGACATAAGCGAAACTTTTATGAAGAATATATTTTTTTTCATTTAGGCCTTCCGTTTTTGTTAATTAGTATTATATTTAAAAAATGGTATATTTAAAAAAACTACTTTTTAACCAAATCCGGTACGATATGTAGGGGTCGTCATTTCCTTGACAACTTCTTGATTTTGTCTTGATCTTGTCTTGGTTTCAAGACAAGATCATGACAAGAAATGATCTTCGTTTTTCAAGACAAGACAAGAAATTAGTTCTAAAGTCCAAGATTTCTTGGAAAGAAACCAACAAAATCTTGAAATTTCTTGAAAATGTAAAATAAAAAAAAAACTCATTTGGTTTGCTAGTTTATTGAAAAAAGAAATAAAGCACTGAAACATTTTTAATGGAATGATAAAAAAAATATTATGTAAAAAATAACTTCTTTATTTTCAAAGATTTTTGGATATGTTATGGCTTAAGGTATTGGGATCAAAAAGTACTTTGCAAACCGAGTCTACTTCAGTGGAAATGAAATAAATATGTAAAAATGGGCAAAAAATATTTGAAAGGGTTCAGAATATTGACTATTAAATAATGAGGTCAATACAAAGAAAATTTAAATTGTACTTTAAGTTTGGTAAAACTATATCTTGTGGGCTAAATTAAATTGAATAATTTTTTAATGCTTATAATGACTTTTTATTTGCATGGTTTCTTTATTATTATTTTTGGATATGTTATGGGCCAAGATATTAGAATCAAAAAGAGCTTCTCTCAGCTGATCTACTTCTATGGCGTACAGAATATTTGAATTTACGTAATTTTTTTAAATTAAGAAAAAATTAATTTATGAAGAAATGAGTTATAAAACAATACTATCGTGACCGCGTGCCCCTCGATTCTACGCATCAAGTATAAACATCATATCAATCAATCTCATCCCGACTTTTTTATAATTAGTTCTCAAATGTTGAAATAATACTTAAATACCCATTTATACATTTAAACTATTTTCTAGGATAAAACTATGTATAATATATCAATTATAATTAGTAATATAAATATAGAATCAAAATGCTTTTATTCTTTAGTTAACACACGTACACGTATAATTAGGAACGTACCTATTATCGAAAATGTCCTTTAAAATACGCCAAAACTGCGAATATTGCATTTCAAAACATATGTTCTATACACGCTTACATAACAGAATCGTAAGCGTCGTTCCCCGGTGACGTCACACGTTTCTGTGTGGGAGGTTCTGCCTGCGCAAGAGCATACCGTTATATGTGTATCGTGGTTGATGTTATGTTACATTACTATAGCAACAACCTGTGCTTATTCACCGATGCCGGTCTAAGCCGCCTTGCGAACCCACTTATCTTTAATAATAATTATTATTATTACTATTAAAAAGAGATGTTTTTGCATTCATTTGTCGACATTTGAAGAAAAAACAGCATATTTTATTTGGAGGAAAAGTTAGTTTTCATGGCTTGCTCTCTCTGTTACCAGCCTCACTCCGTTCGGCTGCTAAACACGAGGGCGCCATGAAAATTATCACTTTTCCTCCATATAAAATAATATATTATTTGATTACTCGTAGGTTGTACGAATATATTTTTTTTAACTCGTGCCCAGCTCTGGTCGTGTGACAATGTTAATAAAAGTAATCTTTTTTTAATGGATTTTTTGGACTAGATGAAGTCCTTAAGGGTACTTCAGAAAAGCGTATTCCGATCAGTCGCCTACAAGTTCACAAGAAATCCATTGGGTTCATGAGAATTCGATTAAAAAGAGTTATAACTGCATACATAAATTTATTAACAACTTTTTTATGTTTTCCTTTTGTTTTAATAGTTACAGGTATAGAAGATATACGAAATGGTAAAAGTACATATGAAAGTATTAAAATAGTCAAATTGATTAATTACAAAAACCTGAACCACAAACACAAACAAAGCCTTCTCGAACAAACAAGATGGAGTTTTCGCTTTTCGGTTCCTTTTCAATCAACAAACATTTCCTGTCGCCGCGACACGCCGCGTTAAAAATCAACAATCGAGTCGATATCTCATCCGAGTACAAGCACAATCTGCACAATACGAGCCTGTTGCGTGCGTCGTTTTACGGTTTATTCTCGCCAACACTATCTTTATCTCTTTCTCCTTACAGGCGGTATCTTATTGAAAAGAGAAATAGATATATGCCGAACTGATGTTTTATTTATAAAGGCAACGTTCTCCCATTGAGCGCAGGCGCAAAATATGAACTCCAAGCTCTCCTATTGGTTGAAGTTCTTGACTTCAAAACACGTGGAGAGTTGTTAACTGACTCGGCTACGGTATAAATTTGGCTTAGTAACAACAAATACCATGGCAACTACTAAGCATTCAATCTATAAGTCGTAGGTAGCAATTACCGTTTTCTTTTCCATTTTTTTTGATCTGTTATTAACGAAAAAGTAATTATTTTCACCATAAATTTGCCGCAATGGATCACTAAAATTTATATCGGAATTTTGTATATGAAATAGTAGTCGTTCATTATAACTACGCTATTATAGAGTGGTCAGCATACCGGCGGCGGCGGCGTACGGAACCGTAAATATTATTCAAAACGTTTATTATGCCTTTCAGGAAAGACTATATAGATCTGTTGATACAACTCAAAAACAAAGGAAAAATTGACGATTCCGGCAACATATTAGGAGATGGTACAGCAAAAGGTGCACTGACGATTACTGAAGTTTTAGGCAACATGTGGCTCATGTATATGGCAGGTACGTTGCATGTACATCAGTTTCCAAATGATCTGTTAGTAGATATATAGATAGACGTTCTGCAGCAAATCGGTACTTATGTTTTAGGTTTCAACACGTCTGCTGATAATACTAGCTACTTGATGTACGAGTTGGCTAAAAACACAGAGATCCAAGACAAGTGCCGCGCAGAAATTCTCAGGATACTTGGCAAACGTTCGAGTACAGAACTGACTTACGAAGATTTGGCTGAAATGAAGTACTGCGATATGTGTATACAAGGTATTATAACGTTTCTATTTTACTATACAATGCGTCCATAATTTTTGAGATAATCCAAGAATGACTATATCTGCAGCCTACTTGGAGATTCTTTTTTTAACAGGTAGTACCATATTAGATACAAACATATAAGATGCGCGTTGCTTTGCGGCCACATTTCAAAACTTAATATTTCAAAATCGCTTCAACTGTTGTTTGAAAAAGGACAGCGGTCTTCTACATAGTAGGAATGTATACGGATTTACTCATGGCAGTCTTGCGTCGTTTTATAAATGCAAACTTTTAACATTTTGAGCACTATTTCTATAAATTGAATTTTTTTCCAAAATCTCATATTGGCTTCACCCAAGTTCCAAAAAACACTTTAATATAACCAAATATTCTACGCCTAAAGATAATATGTCTCACTTTTCCACATTTTTTTTTCTACCTGTTAATGTTAGAATTAGAAAAATTCAATTAAGAACGCCAGAAAGCATAATTTTTTTGAGCTCATATCTGGAATCTGGAAATGGCAAAAGGGTGGTCTTGAAAGGCCACGACACCCCATTGGACTCCATGTACGTTCTCCCTAGGCCAACCAATCTATCTAGACCATCGCCCAGCCTAGTGTTGTAAAAAAGGCGGCGATGTTGCCCGAGGACGCTATTCTGAGAAAAGCCATGGTTTGCCATCGTTCTCCCAAAATGGATTCCCTTAATTCCGAAACAGCGTCGATATGTAGGTTTGAAGGGCCCGCTCCCATAATGTTTGAACCAGCTGCCTTTCTAGCCAAGTTATCCGCTGATTTGTTGCGTTAGCACTGTGCATGCCCTTTAACCCAGCATACAGAATTCTGCTTTTGCGGGCGGCATCATAGTACTAACCTGGCTGTAAGTTTATAACTTTTCAAGGTCAGTAGTGCTTGTCTACTGTCCATGTAGATTTTCATGGTCTTGTCCTCAGTATTTCTACCGACAATCTCTTTTGCGGCCATGGACATTGCAGCAAGTTCAGACTGAACTATACTTGCGTGTCCCTCCATAAACCATTTAAGCTCAATTCGCAAGCTTCGAGAGTAAATTCCACAGCCTGCTCCTTTCTAGGTTTTTGAGCCATCTACGAAAATGTTAACCGCACCTTCGGTTATAGGCTCAATTAGTTTTATTTGTACATCATGGGAGGTATGCTGTCTGCACTGACCTGCAGTAGTCACTTCACACAGATAAGCAATCATAGGTCTTATGATGGCAGTATAGATCCAAATTACGACCCTGAGTTTCATCCCCTAGGTTTTACCCACAGTCTTGCGGCACTGTTCGACTAAGCGAAGGACACTCTGCATTCGATTGCACAGAACTCCTTCGCGAACTTTCCATTGAGCAGTATCATAAGATCGTCTGCATATGCATTGGTGTAGAATCCATCTGAGTTGCGGCGATGCAAGAGATTGTTGAGAAAAAGGTTCCATAGCAGTGGCGACAGAACGCCTCCTTGCGGGCAGTCTCTGACAACGATGCCTATCACTACAGTGTTTTCAACCTTTATTTGCATGCGTCTCTTTGAGAACATGTTGAAAATCTAGCCACTGACAGCAGAAGGGACGCCCCTGTTTGTTAAGGCAGCATTGATTTTTTCAAAGGTGGATTTACTAAATGCACTTTCAATATCAATAAATACACCTAAGGCGGACTCATTATTGTCCCTCGCGATTCGGCGGACTGCTGAATGCCGTGTCGGTCGATCTTCCCGTAGTGTACGCATGTTGGTTGGGATACAGCGGTCGTTTGACCAGTACGTCCCTCAAATATCGCTCACACAGCCTCCTCAGAGTTTTTCGCACAAAGGATGTTAGGCTGATTGGTCTGTAGGCTTTGGGGATAGTGTAATCCATCCGTCCTGCATTTGGTATGAACACCACTCTTACTTCTCTTTATGCCTTCGGGATGTAGCGAAGCGTTAGGCATACCCAGAACACCTTTACCAAGCGCGGCAGAAACTCGTCCAGGTCCTACTGTAGTAGAGCTGTACAGATGCCGTCGGTACCTGGCGATTTGAAGGATGAGTAGCTTAGTATTGCCCATAGTATTTTGTCATCACAATTCACTGACTATTTGGTTGGCACCTTGCCAGTCTAAATCAGTAGGTTCAAAGTTTGTCTCGTCTGGCCAGTTCCTGTCGTCTGTTACCGACGAACAAGGGAAATGGGTCTGCATAAGCAGTTCGAGACTCTCTTGTAGGTTAGCGGTCTTAGTGCCGTCCTCCCTTGTTAGCAGACCTAGGTCGCGATCTTTGTCTTAAGCTCATATAAAATACTGCATAATGTTGCGAGAAGTAACTTCTTAAAAGATGTATAAAAACTAAAAGCACCACAAATTGAACATAAAACTACAGATCAACCCTGATGGATTTGCTTTTTCGTCGATGATACTCAGTGAGCCATGAAATAAAAAATATACCCGATACTTTAACGACAACATTACTATCGCGACATCCCTATTTATACTAGCGCCATCTATCATGTAATTTGCGAGACGCACAACAACAAACTCCTAGAATATCTAAGTAAATCAACAGTGACGAGTGTGACGACACCGAAGTGACTCATTTTCATTGGCTAGACTGGCCTCGTAGTCTGAGACGCCATGTTGCGTCCAATTTTCTTATTGATTAGTGTGTGAAATTAGCAGTTCTTAATTTTATAATGTCAATTTCTGGCAATTTAGCAAGTTTTGATGCTCATGAATGGCCGTATCGCGATTTTTTTAGCGTTGTTGTGGGACTTTACTGTGGAATTCTGAACTATTACGCAATAATAGCTATCAATAACTGCAGTCTATCTAATCAATGCACAACACCTGCAGCCAACATTGAAGTAAGATGTACGAGAGAGAGATGGAGCTAAGACAGGCAAAAAGCTTTGAGTTTAAACGTTCTTTCATGGGTTAATATTATAAGGATAGATCGTTTTAAAAGTATATTTAATAAACTTCAAAGGTTATAAAAGGACAAAAACGACCCAAAAAATTTAAAAAATAGTTTTCGAACAATTTAGATTTTGACGTGAGTACTTTTGGAAGGGGTTTTTGAGTGCGGGAAGTTTGATTTTACATCTAAAAAATATTATGATTTTTCTGTATCGAAATATTACGAAAAACAGGATTTTTTGTAAAAAAATTATTTTTTAACTCCCTGTATACGACTTCTAAAGTTTTATTTTTATATTAATAGCATGTAAATGGATCCCTATAACCGTTTCCGTAATAAAAACGAATATTTACTTTCCAAAATTATTTCCGAAAACTTCACGCCTTAAAAAAAAATCGAGATTTTCATTAAATCGGCTGTAATTCGAAAACGGTTACAGTTAGAAGTAAACGATAAAGGACAAAAAGATGGGTCTAATGGGGTACTTTAATGTACCTTATTCAGTTCGATCGTATGACGTTTCGTTTTTCTTTTTAATTGACCAAACGTGATTTTTATATTTTCCTGCTTTTCTCGGCAACGGAAAAATATATTTCAAATCGGTTTACGCCAGTATCTGCGTCGTCTCAGGGTAGATAGAAAAGCTTCTATAAGATTTTTCGATGGGAGTTTAAATAAGGCAGGTATTCGATAAAATATAATCTTCGTCTCAAAATTTAGCATGTTTTTCAGATTTTGCCACGAAATACGCAATTTCATAAGCGGATGATATTTTTCCTTATGAAGGGGTTTTTTGGGTGCGTTGAGTTCGATTTTTGTATCTAAAAAATTCTAATATTTTTCTGTACTGAAATATTTCGAAAAAAGGTAATTTTTTTCAAATTTAATTTTTTTACCACCCTGTATATTATTTTGAAAATTTTATTTCTACGCAAGTAACATTTAAATGGATCTCTCTAACCATTTCCGTAATAAAAACGAAAAAAAAAATCAAAAATATCCTCTCACTCTCGAGTCATTACCCGTGTGCAGTGGCGCTGCTATCCATCTTCTTTTTAGATCCATGTAGGATAAAGTGATAAACATAACACTCAACCCTTCCATAAGCGAAATAACGTAAAACGTTAAAATCCGCCTGGATGGATACGGCGGCGGCGGTAAATTTAAATTTGGGAATATTTTCTGTGAAATTTTGCCCTTTTATCACCTTACAACTCAATAGACTAAGACTAAACACATTTTCAATTCATCATATTGCGCCCGAGAAGCAGAGAATGCTTGAATTTTAGGTTTACCCATTACAACAGTTCGACGCAACATGGCGGGTGGGCGGAGCTTAATTCACCACTATCTTGTATAAAGTCACTGTAGCTAAATCTACAGCTGCGACAAAAAAAAACGCTTTATCTTCGCCTCCCGCCATATTGGATCGAAAATTCGCTAAAATTCAAACATTATCCATTTTTCGATCTATGCATATTCGGATCGTGGTATGGATGTACTTTCGCTATGTTTATCTCCTTTCCTTGCATTGATCTGAAAGATATATATCTACACTACATTGCTCTATAAAATATTTTAAATATTTTAATATTTATGGGAATTACAACATATCTCACACAAATACGAATGATTTGTTGGAACTCAATAATTGTCTCTTCTTACTTTAATGCACCATTGTTTTCTTCTCACACAGTCTCCAGGAAAGTGTGTCATTAAAAAGCCTTTTCGTGAAGAATTGCTGGGGTTTACTGTAGCACAGCTAGTAATTTTTCTTGCTAACACTAAAGCCAAAGACAATCCTGTGAATTGTCTTTGGTATAAGCATTATCTTTTAAACAACGTTATAAGTATTAGTAGGCAGAGATGCAGCAATGGAATGATCATTTTTTTATTGGCAAGACCTGTCGTGGCAAAATTTATATTTTCTCTGTAATATTGTATTTTTTACGATGGTTGAAAACGAAAATTATGAATATTTTGAAAAATATGACATGTATGTCTGCTTTATACAGAGCAATGAAAACTTCCGTGAAGCTTCTCAACTATTATTCAATATGTTTGTTTGAATATTTATTTACCTTTTGACTTATTTGGGTTTATTTTTTATTTAAGTATCATTTTAATTGACAACTTGGTCATTTAATGTTTTCTGGAATAAAGAGAACATGGAACATTTATCCGGCCCCTACCAAAAACGTATAATAAGGAAAATCGCGGTAAGGGCGGAGGCAACGTTCCTTGTTCTACCAATTTTTTTTTTATTGCGGAAAACACTAAAAGATCAGGATGCTTTCTTTCGGAATATCTATAAATTAAAATGATACTTAAGAACATAAACCCAAATAAGTCAAAAGGTAAATAAATATTCAAACAAACTTATTGGAATATAGCTGAGAAGCTTCACGGAAGTTTTCTATGCTCTGTATAAACCAGACTAACATGTCATATTTTTCAAAATATTGATAATTTTCATTTTGAGCCATCGTAAAAAATACAATATTATACAGAAAATATAAATTTTGCCACTGAAAGGTCTTGCCAATAAAAAATTACCATTCCATTGTTCTTAATAGTCTCTGCCTGCTAATATACCTATACCGTTGTTTAAAAGACAATGCTTATACTATACTCATCAAGAGTGTCGTATAGAGACACATTTTATGAAATTATGGATTTTAGGCTTATTATTTAAAATACATATCATGTATTATATATTTTTATAAAGCTTATAAAATTTCCACTCAAACGAAAGAAAAATATACAGGGTGTTATATTAAAAAAAAATACAAGAGTGTGGCATCGAGACACATTTTGTGAAATTATGAATTTTAGGCTTATTATTTAAAATACATATAATGTATTATATATTTTTATAAAGCTTATAACATCTCCAATCAAACGAATGAAAAATTTACAGGGTGTTCCATTAAAAAAAAAAACATAAGTTTGATTTATAGCTAAACATTGACAGCTCACAGCAAAAATGATCACGCCATTGGATTCTACGTCAAAAACTGTATAAGAGCAATTTTTTAGCTTTGCGATATGTTAAAGGATAACGGAGATACGAGGGGGGTCCCAAAATGCATTATTTTCAATTTCGCCCTGTATCTCAGAAACGAAGCGGGCTATGAAAATTTTATTTATATCATCGTTCTTTTCACCAAAAAGTAGCGCAGTATTGCGAAAACCGCAACTCTCTATCTTTACTCGTAAGTGAGATACTCCGTAATATCATCGAAAATGGGACACCCTGTACAGTGCATTTTTATATCTAGATCTGCTCAAATATAAACACAAATTAGTTTAAAATTCTACAGCAAAAATTGTGCAGGTGGCACAACACGTCTAGTTACATAATATGAGCATCAAAACGTGTTAAATTAAAATATAATCAACAAGAAAATCGACGCAACATGGTGGCTCAGACTACATGATCTGTCAAGCCAATGGAAAATGAGTAAGTAACCTCCCTATCGCCATTGTCTTGTATAAAGTCTCTGTAGCTAAATCTAGGTTTAGCACCATAGCAATCTAAAATTTTCTTGCGTTTTTCAGAATCCCTCAGGTTATACCCTCCAGTAACGCAAACGCCGAGAAAATGCACGAGAGACTTCCAAGTACCTGGAACCGATCACGTCATTAAAAAAGGAACTTTAGCGTTTCTACCCGCCTGGGCCGTACATACCGATGCGGATTACTATCCGGACCCGTGGACTTTCAACCCGGAGAATTTTAATTCCGCAAACAAGGCTACTAAAGAAGAGTCCCCGTTTTTCCCTTTCGGCGGAGGACCCAGATTATGTATAGGTAATATGATTGATCAATATTTGTTGTAGCTATGTGTAATACTGTGTTTCCTTATTTTTCAGGGTTCAGATTCTCCAACATGCATGTTAAAGTATCATTGGTCAAGCTCCTTAGCAACTATAAGTATACTTTGAATCCAAAAACGCCTACAAAGCTTAGTTTCTTAACTAGTACAATAACTTTAACTGCCAGGGAAGACATATACTTAGATCTGGCTCCAATAAATCAAGCGTCGGCAAACTAAATGAGTTTCTACAGTTCAAAAACCTTTGATTATGCTTGTTTTGGAAAGCATCATCCAGTTTCTTCATTGATGGTTAAACGTAATATTCAAATAATGAAACTTGGCCTTAGGCAAATGATTTGAGGAGATGGAGGTTATTATTATTTTTTTGAACTTGGTGCCTAAAAACCCTTGAAATAGGTGTATATTCATTTTGCGTCTGGGGTATAATATTATAATAGTTTTTTTTTGCATTTCATTAATTAAGTGCCTGTGTATTATTTAGTCGAATATCTTATTGTAGTGAAATTGGTAAAATAGCAAAATGCCTCAAGAATTAACCCCAGAAGAGGTTTTAAATAAAGCAAAAATAGAATTGAAATTTCTTATTTCGCGTCGTGGACATATCAAGGCGTCAATTACGCGATTCCAAAAATTTTTGACTTCGTTTACACCTCAAGCCTTGTGTCTTCCAGAAAATGTTGCTCAAATCGAAACTCGTTTAAATGCTTTTGAATCAACATTGAATGAATTTGATCGTACACAAACCGCAAATGTCTTCATTTGCTTGGTACATAAACTACCTGAAGCCGACAATCAAGAGGAAGATCGCGCTGATTTTGAAGAAAAATATTTTCATGTTATCTCAATGACCTGATTGGCATTACAAGCCTCTAAACCACGGATAAAATTAAATGCTCAAACCACTGATATTCAAAACGTTACCACTGAACAGAGTGTTGCAAATATTTTTGCTACAAAACTCCCTCCTATTTCAATTCCCGAATTTTCAGGTACTTATGACGCATGGACACAGTTTTATGATACGTTTAAATCTCTAATTGATAAAAATCAATCATTGTCTAATCTTCAAAAATTTTACTACCTTCAATCTGCTCTTAAGGGATATGCCGCTCAAATAATTAGTTCTTTACCCGCCACCGATGATAATTATCTTTTGCCTGGAATCTTTTAATTGAACGATATCAAAATAAAAAGGCCATAATTCATTCGCACATTAAAGCAATATTTAATTTGTCAATAATAAAAGAAGAAACTCACCAAAATTTACGTAAATTTTTAGACTATTTTCAAAAGCATTTTCGTTCACTGGAGAATTTAGGAGAAAAGGTTTCTAATTGGGATACTTTACTAATTTATTTACTTTCATCTAAGTTTAATCAATTAACACATAAAGAATGGGAAATATTCTCCAAAAATTATCAAAGTCTCTCCATACAAAATTTTGTGAATTTTTTAACAGAGCGTTGTCATTTGCTTGAATCAATTGATTTCAAAACCTATAGTAACAGGTCCGATTATGTTAATAGACACTCGCTTGCACAAAAAACATATTTTCATGCTACATTTGTTAACAATAATAACAGCCCTTGTCCATTTTGCAAAGAAAAGCATTTTGTCTATATGTGCAAACATTTTATTGATTTACCCACACAATCTCGATACAACGAAGCAAAACGGTTAAACCTATGTACAAATTATTTACGCCCTGGCCATATAAATTCAAAGTGCAGGTCTAAATATACTTGTAAAACTTGTCATCACAATCATCATTCTTTGTTGCATCAAAAATCTAACACAAATGATATTCAATTTAAAAATCCTATATCGTATAATCTACAGACTTTGACGAATAATGATCCTAAACCTATAGTTAATAATACTAATGCAACCCATGGTGCCATTCCTCGGCAAACCAACCTACATCAACTCAACTCAAACCAATGAATACGCTAATGACAGCCAGATCAGTACTCCGGTGCCCGCGCCAAGAACACATAGCATACCTCAATCGTTATCAAATCAATTTATTAACCAATCATTTAGAACATCTAATAATATTTCAAATGATGCAGCATCTAAGCCTAATTATTATACCTTTTTGTGTGCCAATCTAACCTCTAATACTTATATTTTGTTATCTACAGCCTTAGTCAAGGTATACGACAAACACCAAAACCCTATCATGTGCAAGGCTTTATTGGACAGTGGATCACAGTCCAACTTCATATCTAAAACTTTATTTGAAAAATTAAATCTCACCTTTGATAAAATAAATATTTCTGTCTGCGGAATTAATCAAGGAACAGCTTATATCAATAAGCGTCTTAATCTTTCGATAACTTCTAACAATAATATGCATGATTTCCAGTTGTCAGCTTTAGTAATTGACAAAATAACTGAAATATTGCCACATCAACCTTTAGGTACCTCTGAAATTGCCATACCTAACGATATTCATCTTGCTGATCCCACCTTTTTCGAGCCTTCAGAAATAGACATATTAATAGGTGCTAGTCTCTTTTATGATTTATTAAAATCTGAGCAGATAAACTTAGGAAGGAATAAACCTACCTTATAAGCCAGTAAATTAGGTTGGTTAATTTCTGGTCCCCTACCTTGTTCTAAACCTCTTCAAACAAATTGTTGCTTAAATACAAACAATCATGATTTATATGACAGCCTCGAAAGGTTTTGGAAAATTGAAGAAACCCCTGACTTGACCACAAAATTCTCTACAGAAGAACTTGAATGTGAAATTCATTTCTCAAAAACATATACTCGAGATAGTTCAGGTAGATTTCAGGTCAGTTTACCCACTAAGTCCAGTATTGACAACCTTGGTGACTCCCGAGAAACTGCCGTAAAAAGATTTTTGTCTATTGAACGCAAATTCACAAAAAATAAAGTTTTTAAAATTGCTTATTCTTCTTTTATGCAAGAATATATTAATTTAGGCCATATGACAAAAATTGACCCTATCAAACTTGTTGATTCTCCAATTTATTATATGCCGCATCATGCAGTGGAAAAACATGACAGTCTTACCACTAAATTGAGAGTCGTCTTTGACGCCTCCGCCTAATCTTCAACTGGTATACCTCTTAACGATTCTTTAAAGATTGGCCCAAACGTTCAAAGTGATTTGGTCTCCATCCTCATTCGATTTCGTCAGCATGATTACGTGTTGACAGGAGATATTGCAAAGATGTATCGTCAGGTGTTGATAGATCCCAACCAACGTAATCTGCAAAGAATTGTCTGGCGTGATAACCCCGATTCTGAATTTTGTCATTTTAAATTAAATACAATAACATATGGTACAGCCAGTGCATCTTTTTTGGCAACACGTTGTCTCAAACAAATCTCGTTAGACAAACAGTTTGAATATCCTACAGAAAGCCATATTATAGCCAATGATATTTACGTGGACGACCTGATTTCGGGAAGCCATTGCCGCAAATGATCCATTTTTACTTACTAATTTAAATGGGGAAAATTCTATTGAGTTTTCCATTAACGATGCGCAAAGTTCTAAAACATTGGGCATATTATGGAAATCGCAGTCTGATGAATTAGTTTATAACTCAAACATAAACCCTAATCCTAGTATAATTACTAAACGATCCATGTTGTCGGATATTTCCCAAATATTTGATCCTCTGGGATTGTTGAGTCCTATGATAATCCAAGCCAAATGTATCCTTCAAAAATTATGGCTTTTGAAAATATCTTGGGATGAACCCGTACCAAAGGAAGTCTGCCAGAAATGGACCGATTTTAGTATGCAACTTTGTTCTGCAAGCACCATAAAAATTTCTCGACAAGTTATTCTTAAAAACTCCGAGAAAATTCAAATCCATGGTTTTTCTGATGCTTCTGTATCTGCCTATGGTGCATGTATATACGTTTGCTCAAAAAACAACAATGGCAAGACAGCTAGTAAAATTCTTTGCGCCAAATCTCGTGTTGCGCCTTTAGAGGCAGTTTCACTACCTCGGTTAGAACTTTGCGGCGCACTTTTACGGGCTACGGAAACGTTAGATATCAAGGTTACTGATTTATTTTATTTGACAGATTCCTCGATTGTACTCTCATGGTTATGCTTAGAGCCGCGTAATTTAAAAACATTTGTTT